>APFE031089902.1:0-10975 GCA_000404065.3 Pinus taeda | reverse complement strand
TGTGCTACATGAAAGCTACATTGAACAATATGCTCAAGATATAGACTTTAAATATGTATATGAAACTTTAAGTCAAGGCAAAAGAGTAGAAGAATTGGATTATCATGTAAAGGACTGACTCTTATATCATTGTGGGAATTTATGCATTCCACAAACTGAGAGAGTAAATATAATTAGAGAAGCACACACTTTTATGAGATTAGGTCATTTTGGGGTAAGTAAAACAGTTGCACAAATGCAAAGATTTTGTTATTGGCCAAAAATGAATGAGACAGTTTCTAGATATGTAAGAGGGTGTACTGTGTGCTAAAAGCATGCCCGAAAACAGAAAACTAGGCTTGTACACTCCATTACTACTACCTTCTCACCCTTGGGAAAGTGTTTCCATGGATTTTGTTGGAGGATTGCCTAAATAGAGGAAAGGTCATGATTATCTATGTGTTGCTGTGGATAGGTTCAACAAAATGTGTATTTTGATACCTTGTAATAAACAGATTACAGCTGAACAAACCGCAAAACTGTTGTTTGAACATGTATGGGTTCATTTTGGATTACCCACTTCCATTGTTCTGATCAAGACACCTGATTTGTAGTGAAGCTTTGGTCAAGTCTGTGGGAACTGATGGACACCAAACTGAAGAAAAGCACATCTTTTCATCCACAAACTGATGGCCAGAGAGTAGTTAACAGGACAGTGATCCACTTACTCAGAGGATCTTGCAGTAAACATCCTAAGTTTTGGGATGAACATTTGTGTTATGTGCAACATGCTTACAACAAAGCAAAACATTCTTCTACATGGAGATCTCCTTTTAAGACCTGTTTTGGTTTCACACCAAGGTCTCATTTGGATTTTGTCTTTGGTAAAGATACCTCAGTCGAGGGACACAATGATGTGGACAGGGCAACTGGGTTCATTGAACAAATCCAGGAGATCCACCAGGCAGTACAGGAACAACTAGATAAGAGCCAAGCCAAATACAAGGCAAGGCATGACAAGCATCAGATGGAGCATAGTTTCCAAGTTGGTGACCAAGTTTGGTTGTACATCAGCAAGGACAGGATGCAAGGTGAAGGTAAAAAGAAAAAGTCTATCAGATATGGACCTTTCAAAATACTTGAGAAGATTGGTGAAAATGCTTTTTGCCTTGATCTACTAGCTTACATGCACATCTACTCAGTCGTAAATGTAGATCGCTTAAGATTGCTTGAACCCTCTCTAATTGAGGATCCTGAAGAGCAGAGTCAATTGGCTTTTATTAATGACCTGCTACCTGAATATGTTAATGAATTACAGGAAGACACAGTTCTATATAAGAAGGTGAGGACGACGCGCATAGGAGATGTTGAGTACCTCAGAGTATGGCTCAAGGGTTCAAAGATGAGGAGTGCAAAGTGGATTGAGATTAGACAAGTGAGACAGTAGTACCCTCACTTAGTCGATGTTTGAAAACCAACTTTTGGTGGTCCAAAATCTTTTTCAATGGGAAGGCCGTGATCCGAATTGGATCGATGAAGAATAATCAAAGTACCATGACTGTATCAGATCAGGACAAACTTCGAATTCAAGAGCATAGAGAAATTAGAAAAACCTTTGAATAGTGGAAGTTGGCAACCAGCGTGGAATGACGAGGACCTCGGTCAAAGCACGCTGATTGAGGCCCATGGAGACTGCGTAGGAGGATAAACTGGCACTTGGGAAGCCCGAATCAGGAAAAGGAGGCAGTTTCTGATGTTGGGAAAAACCCCTCGAGAAGGAAAGGCTCCAAAGCGCTCTGTCGCATGGAAGCCGGTAAAACCGTGGCGAAAGCAGTAAAGGCTAAAGGTGGGACCCGCGCTCCAAAATCGGTGGTATATCAGGGCCACCCTTGGGCAGTAAGCGGCTTGGGCTGAAACCTAGCGATTCCATTCAACGCCTGACGTGTGGCAGGAGAAGGAGAGAGAAAATCGCCGCTCATCACGTGCTAATTGTCGAGTAAGCCTACCGCGCGAAATTTGCGAATGACGTTGGATCTGGGGGCTCCAGATCTAACACTGAAAATGCACTTGATGAAAGAACCGGATTCGACAGGGGATTAAGTCGAGATCTACAAGGATTTGAGGTTCGATTTGACCACTGAGGTGGCGGATGACTCATTCCACGATGTAACCGAAGAACTGAAGCGACGAGGAAAAGATGGCATAGTTCGCAAGAGGAAAAGTGGCCACTCCTTGTGAGCCGATGACCTTGACGCAGAGACATGGAATTCCAAGTGAACAACAACAGGCGATCCGACGGAGGTGGAAGGGGAATCGAGCAGTCATGAGATTGATTGAATTTGAAGCCATGATCAGAGAACAGAAAAGATAGATAGATAGATAGATAGATAGAGAGAGAGAGAGAGAGAGAGAGAGAGAGAGAACACCGAGAGGAAGAACTAGAGAGAAGAAGATAGAGTCAGAGAAGCAAAAAGACAGTGAAGCAAAAAGCAGAAAGACAGAGGGCCGAGCTGACCAAAGGCAGCGTCGAGAACTAGAGAGATTGAGAGGTTCAAGCCATCTCTGAGGGGATCTATCGGGAATCGAGTACCATATTGGGCTCCTCCCATTAAAGACCAGAAAGGTCAAGTTCTAGTAAGGAAAAGAGTCTGTGTACTCTAGTGGCTTGGGGGATCCAAGAACCACCCTACCCAATATTGTTATGTTTTAGGAGACTCAATTTGAGCTCCTCATTATAATTCTCTGCTTTAAAGACACAATAAACGAAGGCCACCACTGACAGCGGAACTGGAGACACTTTCCTGGAGGATAGGGTGAACTCCTTATTAATTGTTGTGTTCTAGTATTTGCTTACTATGTTTCTCTTGCCGTTTTCCATTTTCCAGTGTCTGTACATTTTGCAATTTGATCGATCCGTTGCCTAAAATAACATAGACACACAGCAGCACATGAGTCTGTAATACCTTCATTCAATAATTCTTTAACTGAGATCACTCAAAGGGTGATTTCCAGATCAACCCTCCTTGATCTTTACAACAAACTCACCTTTCCACAGAGAACTGCTATTTTTTAGATTTTCTTATCTGAAGATGCCAAAATGCCTAAAATAAATCCACTCTAACCATCTTCTAATTTTCCTGAAGCCACTAGACATGTTACCTCTTTATTATCCTACCTCCTAGGGTATGAGAATGATCACATCGTAGAAGAATCCATTTTTGGATTCCTCTCCATTTTCAGTGTAGAATTTCAACCAACATTCATGTTTAATTACAACCAGCTCTTGGATGATAATATTCATGAACAACTAATCCATTTCACTACTCAAGGAGTATTCAGATACCCCTTTGTGATTATTCATATGTTTTTATTTCAGAGAGGTGATTTATTGCATATTCAACTTCAGAAGCAAGATGATCGAGGGATGGATCAATCAACGATCTATTGGACAGAGTTATTCAAAGCCAATTCAACAAAGTGTACCTCTTCAAACTTCATTGACTTGTTCATTCATCCAGTTATTCAACTTATCAACAGTCAGACAGAACCCAGGATTAATGAAGAAATCAAAAAGACTATGCACTTATCTTATAAGACAAAGACATGTGACTGGTATTTATACAATAATTATACTAAGATCAAATTCTATGGCGGTGATTTAGCTCCCTACAAACTACCTAAGTATGTGCTAATGAGAATTTTCTCATTGGAATACATAAGGCAAAAGATTGACATGGATGAGCTGCATTTTGCTTCAGCCAAGAAGAAGTCATAATTCAAGCTCAAGGCCCAGATAGGATCCTTTATTTGCAATACCAGGTCTGCAGGTATGGAATTTGATCAACTGTTAAAATAGATGAACACCAAGCTTAGTTTTACTTGGTCTTATGATACTTTTGTGATCATTTCAACATTAAGAATTCAGCTGAAGTCTACACCATACAACCACACTCCTAGACCTGAATTAGAGAAATACACGAACCAGGAGGAGTGGTCTTAAGGGACTCTACAGGAAGCATATGAAAATATTATTTCAACACCACACGTGAACACTTTAGTGACAAAGACAAATCCACTAAAGAGGACTACGGAGGAGACTACATTTGATACAAACCTAGTTAAAGATTTCATTATTCAGCCGAAGAAGCTAAATATAGGATTGATTATTTCATTAGGTAGCAGGAAACTAGACTTTATTGATCTTGGAGATCAAGAAGAAGCCTCAAGAATAGGGATGACAGATCCCAATTATTCTCTTTCGAAACCTATGGAAATAATCCAATCTACAGAGGCCAACATTGTTGGAGATGTCAATAGATTTTCTAAATACAGAGAGATTAAGCAGAATAATGAGACTCTTAAGGCTCATATGTACATCCAATTTTGGAAGCAGACATCTACATCACAACACAGACTTCCCTCTGCCTTTGACAGTGAGAATGGGAGGATGCAGTTGGCCTTCCTACAGGGTCAAGTTCCATTTCCTAAGTCAATTGATGACTACAAAAGGAAAATTTTCTCCTTTGATACAAATCAGATTCACCCTATAGATCAAATGGACATGCACATGAAATCAGGAGAAATGTTATTCTAAAAAATGACCACCACTGCCGTGACACTTTCTAAACTAAGAACAACTTTATCTAATCCTCAGTCTCAACTTAAGATAGAGAAACTGTCATCAATAGCTAAAGACAATAAGTTAAAAACGCTGGAAGAACTTATTGTAAAGATTGGGTATGATCCCAAGGATTGCAAGGTAGTGGAGGAGATTCTGAAAAAGAAGAATGTAGATATTTCAGCTCTCAGGAAACAATTAAAGTTTCCATCTACTAAGGACCTACAGACCAAGGAGATGGCAGAAATGTGAAAAATAAAGAGGATTTGTTAAATCTTATTTTTTAGCAGAATATGCAGATTAAAACCATGGAGGAATGGATTGAGAAACCACTGAAAGAGAAGGAAGCCTTACAATTGACCATAGTGCTTGTTACAGTAACTCCCATCACTGGAGCAGAACCCGGTTCATCTTCTATAGGTAATGAAACTTCCCTAGCAGCAGAAAATGCAAATTTGTCATAGGAGCTGCAAGCATAAAAGCAACAATATGACAAGTTGCTTCAGAAGTTTCAGGGTTTAGAAAATAACAAGATAAAAAATGATACAATGTATTTCAAAGAGATGAAAAGGACACATCGGCTTGAGAAGAAAGTCAAATAGTTAGAAGATCAAACATTCATGGAAGATACCTTGAACCAAGTCAAAGAAGACCTTTGTTTTAATATTTCTAACTTTGTTTCATAATATGGCCTTCTGTTAAAATTATTTTTGAACAACAGGAACTAATTGAGAAATGCATGACTAAGATAGAAATTCGAAAGGAAGTCTTGGATACAAAGCCTAAAGAAGCCACATCTATGATCAAGGTATTGAATTCTAAAAGCAAAGAAGAGCTACAGGAAATAAATATCACTGATAGGACAGGTACCATTTTAGAGATAAAGAAAGTCCTATAGAAGAAGAACCTACTGACTCAGCTGGAAACCAAATGTAAAGCTTTGGACATTGATGTCCAAAGGTTTCATTCAAAGTTCAGTAGGTTAAGTAAGAAAGGGTTGCCACAATTAACATCTGTTAATGATAAGTTAATAAAACTAGAAAGTTACAGTGAAAAGTTGTATAATATTGCTATTGATAAAGCACAGTTTGCACAAATGAAGGGAACAGATTACAGGGAAGGAATTTTTGGAAGCATTGGAGGCAAATTTAATCATCAGACATGACGTCAAAAACCTCTTTCTAGTAAAACCAACCTCTGAAAAGTACACTGAGGTTGATGAGGTTTATAGAATGATGGTAAATCTGGAAATTCCATCTGATGATAAATGGAATCAATTGTGTGAAATAATTGATTAGCCTTTTATCCAAACAGGAAAAAGGATGAATCATGCAACACATCAACACATCTAGGAACAACCATGAACAGTTACCAACAGTCTACATCAAAATAGGGACAAGTCATGCAATAATTCATATTTCCTATTTTATATCAAGTTATTTTTGTAAATTAGTTTAAGATATTTTAAGATATTTTGTCTAGTCCTAAGCTAGTATAAATAACTATATTTCTAAGTTATCAAGGGTTGAACCCTTCCATAAGAAATTTTGTAAGAACCGATGTACAAACTTTTTTTAGATCACTGATAATAAAGCAAAGGATTCTGAATTTGATCTCATACAGTCTCATTATCTTTCATAAGTCTTTCATGTGTTTCATTCACTCTGTTCATTTTGCATATGTTTAAGTTTTACAGAGATATTAGGTAAGAAGAAATGTGTTGAAATTATTCTTAAAATTCCTTCTGAAGTTATTATTATAAAGAGATTGGGATATTGCATTGTTTTTCTAAAAGGCTCCTTCTAAATCATAAAATTGTCAGTATCTTATGTAATTTTAAGCATGTTTTGTTTAACTTTTGAACATTGGTCAAAGGCTTTCCCACTTATGATGATTTATCTTTCTATCTGAAATTTAAAGTAATCATATCTCCTTACAGTTCTTTTTGTACATTTTGTCAATTTAAATCATTGCGTTGAGTTAAATAACAACCCTTTGATTATCTATTAGTACTATCTAAAGGGTTAAATACATCATTCTTATAAGTTGTTTTATGTATTGGTCCTCCATAAAAACCCAAAACCCAAAACCCCAAAACAATTATCTTAGATGCTCTGGCATGATCAATTGACCATTATCATCTTAGAGCTACAACATAGGGATTATGAATGGTTCACATCACTTAAACTAGGTTAATTTCTTTTTGGGTTCCTTCTTCAACTTCGTTATTTCTTCTCGATATCTTGATCTGCCCTGTAATTGAGGAACCCCATTCTTCTCCGAATATTGATCTTATTGGTTAGGGATTCCATGAGGCTCACAATATATTTTATATCTACAACTTGTGCTTCTTTTCATGAAAACCTCTCCTTGGAGGGATTAGGATGGTTATTCACAGATTTCTTGGCCATGACTAATGTTTTGTGACTTTTGGCTTAATTGATATGGATCCCACGCAAATCCCCCTAGTATACCTAGAGAAACCTGTGTTGATACAATATGAACCATAAACTACCATGGATATTCGACATGACAATTCTTCATAACAGATCTACTAAAATATATTATAAAATCTGAAATCTACATTATGAGGGTTTATTTTCCTTAGATTTTTGGATCTATTAATTATTGTTTATTCTGTATGCATGCAAATTATAATTAAAAAAAAATATACATCAAGAAAATAAAATTTCACAAACCAAAATTGACACGAGTTATATATCGAGAAACCCTTTTGAGAGAAAGCCTAGCTGGAACATGGGGCTTCTCTGCTCTCATTCTTTGAATTGAAAATGTATGCAAGTACAAAGAAGTGAGGCATGTGGTTCATGGGTTTCTACAGTGCTCAATTTTTCTCTATTTTATTTGTATATCCTTGAAAATATTAAGTAGAAGGCTATGAACCATTGAAAATATAGATTAGCAAAGAGGGTTGGTAAAACGAAAGCAAATGTGTAACCACCAACTTGAGAACCTCTTTGAATCTCTCCATAATAGTATCATTAGGCATAAAGGGTTTGAAGTGATTGAATTAGACTCACAACGTTGAACCACATCCTTAAAGGAAAGAGGGTTTCAGGATGATCCGCAATTACCCATGGCACCGCTAAGGGGTTGAATCTTTTACAATTTCATAGTCAAACAATAAATAATTATCATCAAGTTGTTTACATTCAAAAATAATTTGATACTTGACCATTGAGGTCCCCTACTTGAGTGCCAATTTATGTTTAATACATACAACATAAGCAAAAAAACCAAACCCACAAAATTGAAATTTTCCCTATTAACATGATAATGATTTGAACACTATCAATATGATCATAACATTCTCTATTTAATTTCATCCCAATAACCACTTCATAAGAAAGCATTAATACTTGGCATGCAAGTATTTTGTCAATCACTTCACATTCACATTAAAACCTTTTATCAAACACTTAGCCAAAGCTTTCTAACTCTTTAAGAGCTGATTCCAAGCACTTGTGAAGAGATTTGGTAGTCCCACCATTGTCTTTACTATACTTTTGAATACAATGGTAGACTATCTTATGGCCCACTTAGTACACTTGTTCCATGGGCACTACCATAGATATATAGTTATTTCACTACAATTCAGAGTTCCATCTATCATCCTCCTCCTCCTCTGGTTTAGATAAAGAGGTCCAAAGGGTATGAGAGTCCTTCATTGAAAAGCTAGAAAAATGTGAGAATTTTATAAATAAATAAGGTAGGAGATTGTGTTATGTGGGTAAATTATTTTTGTGTTAGTAAATTTAATATTTTATGTAGATCTGTTCGCGAGATTAGATTTGCTGGGTTTTATAGAGCTGAGTTGTGGCAACAAATGAAACGAGAGCCTTTCCAAGTAAGCTACATGAGATGTTACTTATGACATTTGGTGGGTTTTATAGATCTGATGTTATAGATGAAAAAGGAAGCCTATCCCATCAAGGTATCTGGCAAAATGTCTCCAATGTGACCATATTCTACGTGAGGTAAAAGTTCCTACGTCAAAATGATTCCAAATGGTAAAGGTCATTAGAGTATATTTTCAGATTTTGATCTTATATTCACACCAGGATGACATGGGTTTGATTTCACTATTTTATAAGCGAAGTGGTAGTTGTGAATGGTTTTGGTAGTTCAGTTTGTTGAGAAATTAATGTTTTTGGTGATATTATTGGTGTTTTAATTTTACCAAATGCAGATGGTGTAAAGTGGATTGTAAAATTATTTTGTAGTGAAAAAAAAATGTTTTGCACTGAAAAAATTTTGAGCGTTGAGTGTTGCATCATGCTAAAGGGAGATTTGAGTGTTGAGTGTTATCGAGCAAGGACGATCCGCTCATGGGAGATTCGAGTGTTGCATCATGCTACACTTTGTGCTGCAGACAATTGTGAAGCCTGTTGTGAGCTAAAGAAGAAAAAGTAAGCCCATCCCATCAAAGTATCTAGTAAAATGTCTCCAATGTGACCATATTCTACGTGAAGTAAAACTTCTCACGTCAAAATGATTCCAAATGGTAAAGTTCATTGAAGTATATTTTCAGATTTTGATCTTATCTTTTATTCACACCAGGACATGGGTTTGATTTCACTATTTTATAAGCCAAGTGGTAGTTGAGTTTGTTGAGAAATTAATGTTTTGGGTGATTTTATTGGTGTTTTAATTTTACTAAATGCACATGGTGTAGAGTTGATTGTAAAATTATTTTGTAATGAAAAAAAGGTTTATGGTAATTTTTTTTTTTAAACTAATAATAATGTATCAATGAAATGAGTTTAAATGAAATATTTTATTGGTGAATGGAGTTAAAAAATAAATAAATAAATAAATAAATAAATAAATGGTAGAATTTTTAATGGTGAAAAAGAGTTGTTGGTAAACATTTGATTCAAAACCATAAATAATAGGTTAATGTGGCCTACCCGAGCATTAGTCACAAGTAGTTTTTAATAAGGGCAAGCTGGAGTGGCCTGTCATGCTACAAGAAGCACATGTTATTTTTTACAAGGTCAAGTTGTAGAATTGTCCACCGAAGAAGGCATTCTGTACCCAAAATGCTATCCTAGATAACTGATGAATGTTGTAGAGGGCATGGATTCATAGATGATGGTAGTTCCCTATGATGGTTCAGTGTCGAGATTGACTCGTTGGACTCTGGGAGGTTGAGAAGCATAAATTCTGCAAAGCATGCCAAAGATGGTATTAAGCCGTTATGTCTTAAATGGATAAGTGACACAATGGTAGTTTTAATGACATGAGATGCAGAGTTTCCTATGTTGCCATCTCTATCAACGAAACCCCCTTCCATGAGGAATCTCTTAATAGGTGTGCTACATTTCCTCCCATAATGTCTTCCAACACCCTATTGGTAATGAACAAACCTATTGAACAAGAATTTTATTGCCATTAATATTATTGAAATTAAGTAATACTCAAATGTAATTTTTTTTATCATAAATAAATATTTTAATGCTCATGTGAATTAAATTATAATTATTTCAATATGAGCAATTTACTTTAAAATAATAAAATAATAACAATAACAACAATAAAATATCTATATATTACATAAAGTAATTGAAACATAATATTCTTATTGTTATGTATTTTCAAGTATAGCTATTTTATATTTGGACTTTTAATTTCAAATGCAACAAATATTTGTTGGGATTTCAACTTTAAATTATTTTAAGATTTTCAAAAAATTAAATCGGATTATACATTCAAACATATTATTTAAAAAATGAAATATATATAGGTAACTGGAAAATACATAAATAAATAAATTATGCATGCCCTTTTTTGCCCCCAAAACAAGAATTTGATACCTCAAACTTCTTTTAAGGAGAATATCACTATATAAGAAAAATATCCCAAAAATGTAACATTCATGTTTTGTAATTGAGTATAAAAATGTTTGCCATGTCAATGTAGGTAGGGGGTAGGATATTTGAATTAGTAGTACTACTTATGGAAAGATTTTATTTTGTTTGGACGGGGTTGGCGAATCCAGTGTTCAAAATTGAACACGTCAGAGCCCTTCAAAGGGCCTCTGGCACGTCAGAGAAGTAAGGAGAGATTTTTACACGTCAAAAAAAAATTAAAATATGATTTTTGTCATCTAAAAAAAATTGGAATACTATTTTAAAAATTTTTAAGAAGGGCTGTTAAATTTTCAACCCTTTTTTTCAATTTCATTTTTTTTTAGAATTAAAATTTTAAGAATGTTGAATTTGGGGATTTCCTTCATGTTAAAACTTAAATTTTGAGAAACTTCCATTTCAAAAATAACAGTTTCTTTCTGAGTTGTTTTTTCTAATTGTGCATATGATACAAGTTTTTATTATTTATTATGCCAAAATTACCTTT
>APFE031089898.1:0-17378 GCA_000404065.3 Pinus taeda | reverse complement strand
TTGCTTAAATTGTCTGCAAGTGTGGATCTTCCTGTAGTGAGGTCAAAATCTCCATCATATGTTCAAACAATTCACCATAGTCCTTGAATGTGACTTGCAGAGTAGTCATATCTTCTTTAATAGCAACATCAAACTACAATTTTACTTTTGGAGGAGTGGTCGGCTACAACTTAAGTTGAATCTCTGATATCTACAGTTGTAGCTCAAAGCAGACCTTTCCAATTTCCTCGTTAGATTCCTTTATTGCAACAACTAACTTCTTAATTTTCTCTGTCGAGGCCACTTCTATTGGAATTTTGAGCTCAAGGAGATCACTGCATACTTGGATAAGGGTGGTATCTAGATGTTGATTCTGTTGTATCACCTTGTCGTGGGCTTACAAGGCCTACGCCTTATCTACAAAAATCTATTGATTATTAGTTTTGACCTCATTGATAATCAACAATTCTCTCTTCTCCTGGACACGGATCTCATCTGAAACTCCCTAGTGTAGCTCACACAAATTCTGGATCGTTAGTGCTACAAGGTTGATACTTAGGTTCTTCCAGAATTGTGCATGCTCCTGGTCTTCAGTTGTCTCAAATTAGAGAGAGCCCCCTAATAGTGGTATTTGGTGAAGCTCAAACTTGATTTCCACTGCACTAACACTTGGCATGCTCATTTGGTCTGTGCTCACTTGTCCCATGCTCGTATGGATACCCATGTTTGGAGTTGAAATTCCTTCATGCCTTGTTGTACTTTGTCCAATACCAGGTGGTATTGGTCCTCGATGTATCCCCAGATAGTTTTAGTGGCGTTGCGGACAACATCACTGATCTCATCAAGGTCCCCTTTCATGAGGACCAATGGTGTGGCACTCATAGACTTATCAAACTTCTCCTTCTTACGAGATCACGTGGAACTTCACTTCTGCCTCTTCCTCACTCTAAAGGGGGACTCCAAGTTTGCGCCCTCTT
This sequence comes from Pinus taeda, assembly GCA_000404065.3. Lineage (NCBI taxonomy): Eukaryota > Viridiplantae > Streptophyta > Pinopsida > Pinales > Pinaceae > Pinus > Pinus taeda. The sequence continues at coordinate 16,422 of APFE031089898.1, read as the reverse complement.
CCTCTTCACCTTCAGTCTTGAACTCAACATTGGTGTGCTCTGTTTTAGGTTCTTCGAGGTAAATAGTGACCCGCAAGGTTGCTACAACTTTCTCCTTTGGCGCTTCCTTCTCTGTTGAAGAAACCTTTTCTTTTGGCGCTTCTGTCTCTTTTGTAGAGGCCTTTTCCTGCTACACTGCTATTTCTTTCTACACTGCCTTCTCTTTCTATGATTCCTTTTCTCTCTACATTGCATTTTCTTTTGTGGAATCCCTTTGTGCTTCTTTCTCTTTGTCTTTCTTGGCTGTTGTCGCAGTTGTTGTTTTCCCCGTTTCACCTTCTACAGCCTTACTTGTTCCAATGCCTTCATTAGATGGGGTGATCCATTTGCTTGGCCATTTTCTCATGACCCCCATAATGTCTTCCTCTACGACCAAATATGGCAACTTATGCCATGTTCCTGCAGCATCCTTCTTTGTGCATGTAAACATATTATGAAAATTTGCTTTGAAATATACAATATTTGTATATTGCACATGTAAACTAGATGACAACCACATTCATTGGTTGATCACCATCCTTAACTCTAACTCAAAAAATACCGATAATAACTTTGTTTCCATGATGCGGTCAGGATCCTTCGTCGCACAAAACAAGGTGAATTTCACATCCTCGTACAAGTCTGGATTGTGTGTTGGGAACTGGATCTCCTTAGGAGTTTTCCATGCCACCTGCATGATCGACAGAAGTAACCATGCGTAGTGGAATGCCTTTCCATCCCCCTTGGCTTCATGGAAATCCTCCAGGAACTCATGACAAATATATTTCACCCAATTGTATTGGAAGTCCTTTGCTGCACTACGCAACCAAAGATACTACTAGTTTCAGCACTTCATCAATTCGACACTTCCGCATGATATTTCCAGCTAAAATTTGGGTAGTAAACTAAACAGCTCCATCCAATATGGAACTAATGTCATAACTACGCGACTTCTTCATCATCCCAAAGTCACTCTTCATCTGATCGCCCAACTTCTTCTCATGCGATTTCCCCACAAAAGCATCTACGGGGTCCTCACCCTGATAATGCAACAAGGTGATTATATGGATCAACATGTCGTCATTTGGAATGGGACCACCCAGCCAGAGGCACCCATCATGAACCCACACCAATAATTGTCACACAAAGATAGTATTAATGATACTTTGGCTAAAGTGTGGCACCCACAATGTGTTGAGCAATCCCGCGTGCTCAATGTTGACCACCCACTTCATTTGCTCAAGCCTTGTGAAAACCGACTCCTCATAGTAGACCTTCTTCAAATATTTTTTGGGTTCAAACAATGGGAACTTCAAATGATCACCTAGGTCCCAATCCTCCATCTTCAAAAATGGTACCTGATCCAACAAATCTCCCTCCACAGGTACATCCTCTAGCAACAATGGTGTGAAGACCTTGTATTTTGCTGAGTTTGGGTCCTTAGCCACTTTGGCGATGGATTTCCTAGGGGGTACATAAGGTGGTAGCTGTGTAATCAACACTGCTTCTTCTCCGTGAATATCTTTAGCCCCCACATTCAATTCTTCCTCATCCAAATCCAAGGGTTCCATCAATTTCTTTCTTTTATTCATCCAACCCTTTTTTCTAACCTCCATTGGATTTTTGTGCGGTGATCGCCACACTAACACTTGTTATGGTTTTTTTTGCTTCTTCTATCCTATCATAGATGCAATGCTTTTAGGCGTCGACAACCTATGCACTATGGTAGGGACTGGTGGTGTTTCAGTCATTCTCTCCCATAATATTTCCTTCTACCACTCAATTAAATTCAACTCCCACCCAAATCCTTGCTATAAAAACTTCTTCTGTATCTCTTGCCAATCCCTTCCAGACATGCAACAATCGTCCCGGTGCAAACTAAGGCTCAAAATCTCAAGGAAATATATCTAGAAGCAAAGTGTTTGAATGTGGAGAAATATGTTGTATTTATAGCCCACTTTGAATTCAAATCCATCCATTCCCTCCATATCTCCTTCATTAATGCTCTTTTGGTGGTAGATTTTCAAATATATGCTTCTTAAATGCTCTCCCCTCGCTCCCTTTAATGGAAAAATAACCATCGAATCATCTACAATGTCATCAAAAGTTAATTTTTGGCCAAGATATATGGGACCCACCTTTCTCGCACAACTCCTTCATCATAGCTCCCCTCTATGCCTCAAATTGTCATGTAGTGCATTCGATTCACCAAACAGTCCCTCTGGAAACATAGTTTATAGTCCCATATTCGCTTGCAAATTCTTGAAGTACTAAGATTATCATGCATCCATATAGTCATTGCGCAGGGGTGGGATCACCCCTATACAACTTCAATCAACTCCCATTGATTTTCCCTTAAAATAGCTCCTCGTTCATCTTCACGAGCTTAACTGCACCTCCATATGTAATCTCCTTGACGATGTATGGTCTGAATCAATGCATCTGAAACTTTCCTAGAAACTTCATAAACTTGTTATCATACATCAGTATTAAATCTCCACTTTTAAAGGTGTGCTTCTTAATGTGGCGAACATGCCATACCTTTTCCCTAGCCTTTTAGACCTGCTGATTCAAACCCACCATGAAGCGATTTTTTTCTAACTCAAGTATCTGCGCGAGGCATTCTTCCATGATATCTCGATCAACCATATTTGTGACTGCAACAATCTGTAAACTGGACATGATGTACTCCATTGACATCACTGCCTTTTGTCCATAAACTAACATAAATGGTGTCTGTCTAGTCAAATTCTTACATGTAGTTTTATATGCCCATAGAACAACTGGTATGCGCACATCCCAATCATTCCTATTTCCATTATAGATCTTCATCAAAGCATTCTCCAGGATCTTATTAAAGGCTTCAACTCTTCCATTTGCTTGAGGATGATACGATGTTCTTTTCTGATGATACATTTGGAATTATTCAAGAAAAGAAACAACTATTTCATTCAGGAAATGAAAACCCCTATCTCTCTTCTTAGGAAAACCAAATCTAGATAAAACATATTCAAATATAAACTTCGCAGTTTTAGCCACACTACAATCCTCTACTCCTCATCCCACCTGGTCAAGTATTCTGTCACTATAATGATGTATCGTGCTCCTGTCTTTTTTCCTGGTGGCTGAATAGGGCCTACACAACCTATTGCCCATTTCTCAAATTCTTGTAGTGAGACTTGAGGGTTCAGAGGCAATTCATCCCTTCGCGATGGCTTCCCGATCCTTTGATAGGCATTCCACGCCCTACAATATTCCTTAGAATCCTTGTGCACAATTGGCCACCATAGCCAACTCGTAGCATTTTTTGCAGAGTCGCTCTTCCTGCTTAATGTCCTCTAGAAAATCCTCTATGTGCTTCAGTGAGGATACTTTGTCTTTCGTAGTCTAGTACATACCTGCATAGAACTCCATTCGATCCCACTTTATACAAATTCCCTGCAATGATGGAGAAATTTGCATCCCTAGCCACCAATTATTTCTTCTGTTGCGTCGCATACCCTTTACGAGTTGTACCTCTAGAAAGGAACTGGATTATATCTGCAAAATGTTCATCTATAATGTGCACAACAAAGAGTTCCACATCAGACAATCCTTCATTAAGACTTGTAGGTTCTTCACCATTCTCAATCCGTGAAAGGTGATCTCGTCCAACATTTAATCTCCCTGGCTTCACAACTACCTCAAAGTTGTACTCTTGAAATAGCAATAATCACTTAAATTTCCCCCACCCCTCCCACTGTGCCCCCCCCCCTCACACAAATAGGCTTGTTGACCAAGTACTTCAAATCAAAATGGTCGATGTACATTTTGAAGTGTGCACCCAGCAAATAACTCCTAAACTTCTGGAGTGCATATACCATCGCCAACCCTTTGCGCTCCATGGTTGAATAACTCTTATATGCATTCGACAACTTTCTTCTCGCAAATTCAATCGAATGGTTGATATCTCTTGCACATAGTTGGGTTAGTACTACTCCTAATGTTGTGTAGGATGCATCTACATGTACATGGAATTCCTTCTTCCAATTGGGGAATACTAGAATAGGTGTTGTAACCATATTTTCCTTCAACACATCTAAGCTTTTTTGGAAATCATCATCCCAACAGAAATTCACATCCTTCTTCAATACTTTTTCCATGGGCACAATCATCTACGCATATGCCTTGATGAACTTCTTATAGTATCATATATCATCCAATGTTGCGCGTAACTATTTTACATTCCTTGGAGGCTCCAAATTGATAATTACTTCAATCTTAGAAGGGTCCACCATTAATCATTTCTTATAAACAACATGGCCCAAAAGGATCCCATATGGTACGCAAAATATGCACTTCTTCAAATTAAAGGATATATGATACTTCCTACGAGTATCCAACATTAGGTGAAGAATTACAACGTGGTTTTTCACTAACCCAAATATCGTCCAATCATCAAAGTAAACCTCCAAAAACTTATGAATAAAGTCTTTAAAGGTTGTGAATACCACCCTAGAAAATATCGCAGGGGCATTCTTAAGTCCAAAGGGCATTACTGTATATTCAAAAGTGCCCCATTCTGTGTTGAAGGTAGTCTTACTTTGATCTTCTAGCACGATCTTGAACTGGTGATACCCTGAGAAGCCATATGTAAACGAGTAGGTTTCTTGACCACCCACGTTTTCGAAGACTTCATCTATGAACAACGTAGGGAATGTATCATGTAAGAAAACATCATTCAACTTCCTTAGATCTACATAGTTTCAGATTTCACCCTTTGTCTTCTTCTCCTAAACTACCATAGGACTAACCCAGTCTGATTCTTCTACAGGCTCAATAATCCTTGTTGCAAGCATCTTATCAAGTTTTTCGCACAATTTTTCTTTGTACTTAGGAATCAATTGATACAGGTGATACTTTATCGGCTTCGCATATGTCTTCAGATTGATCGTCATAACACCCAGATCAGCTACTTTACCTTTTATATCAGAGAACTTTGTAGGAAAGAAGTCTTGATATTCCTGCAATAACTCCGTGACCTTGTCCATTGTGTCCTCATCCCAATAATCACCTATATTCACAAACTTTGGTTGCATTTTCGACCCAATGTTCACTTGCTTGGTTTTCAATGGTTTTGAGATGTCAGGAACTTCTACCTTAGGACAGTGACTTCGCATTTTCCCTTTGAGTGAGGGATACCAATATTCTAGGGATATTCCTCGCCTTCTTCTATGGTAATATTGTGGCATTCTAGAGCATGGCACAGCTGCGTACTCCAGTCTAGTTTTACCAACATGAAAGGCTCTACCAGTGTCCTGAATATCGCAAAATTGATTTTTTGTAGTGCTTCATCAATACATTTGAATCCATCCTCAAAACTAAATGTTAACATAAAGCTTTCTATCAGAATGTCCCACAAATAACATGTAGCAAGTTTGCACTCATATGCATCTCGGTAATAAAATATTGAATTCTTTGTTCCTCTAAGGGTTCTTTCTCACAATCTATTATAAAATGGATATTATCCTTGAGATTAAGATTTGAAGCATGCATTTGTAATACGGTGTATTACTTGTTGAAATTACTACTATTGTTGAGTTCTTATGAATCTTATTTTGAGAATTATTCCTTTCCTTTTGTGAGGAAATAAAATATATTGTGTTTGTTTTCCTATTTAAATATGTGGGTTATATACATTTATATATGTATTTTAAGTCAGTAGAATAAAATTATATTACTATAGAACAAAAAAATACATCATATACATCATATCTTATTGGTCTTCCATATTGGAAACCAGAGTAGTTGCAGTAAAATATAGCCTTCGGCATAAACTTAGCTAGAAATTTCTTAAGTTTTTTTTGTCTATGGTATCTCCTAGGAATATCTATATAGATTTCTCTTCTTATACTTTTACTTAGACAATTACCATTTTAAGGTAGTATGTCTATAAATATATCTTTCTGCTCTACACCTACAAATATAGCTATCTTCATAATACAATGAATTGGCTTACACAACCAATCCAAAAAATAAAAAAAAATTAAACACATAATCATTATTGTTTATCCAAGGACATTGAAGGAAGTTCTACCCCCACCTGACCTAGATGTAGGTGTGGTCTTATTTGTTGGAATTTGTTTTGCAGCCACTCCCTCTCTCTACTTTGCTGGTTTCTTGCCACTAGCTCCAGTTACTTCTCTAATCCTATATTTCGTTAGTCTGGTTGGCTCTCCCTGTCCCTATCCCAGTGTGATATCCAAGCTATGGATATATTTCACGTAAATTGAGAAATTTTTTTTTATATCTCCAGTACTATCATCTTGTAGGAATTCTTTTTAGACACCCTTTGAAGCACCTCCTCAAAAACCCACAGCTTCTGCTCAATTTCCTATAGTTGTAACTGGTGTTCCACTTGCCTCCTAGTCCTTTCTTCTACCACCTCCACATGTAGATTTCCCACTAAGGTTTTAACATGCCAAGCTGTCTTTAGAGTTCTCTAATAAAATGTCTTCCTCATTTGGGATTTTCTATTGTCTATGATGTAGTTGACCTCTTCTTGAATTTTGATGTCCGGGACACTCCTTCCCAGGTGTCTCACTTCATTTTCTGATATTTCGCCAATTTCTTTACCTTTCTCCAAGAAATTCTTGTGATAGATTAGTACTACCTCCCTCATCGCATCCTCCATTCTTTTCTTCTTACTAGCCATGAAGATCTTACCGTCTTCTCTTGGCCTCCCTCGTAACCTACCACCAACATTTCTCCCCTTAGCCATAACTGTCTTGGAGGAATCGATTCTCTGATGAACAAACTCTCTCTTGCTACTTCTCCACCTTGTAACCTTCACTCTTAGCACTATACAACTGATGCATTTTCCATCATTAACATATAAAAGAAACATCCAGCCTAGATACTTCTGCCTGATCCTTTGAGCACCTTCCCCTCCTATTTTTGAGAACTTCCGCGAAGCAATGGAGTCATAGTACATTTGTGCGAGGATGGGGCTATCTTCCTCATCATTCACCTCTATAAATAGTCTTTGCAGGCTCATTATTTCCATCATCATATTCCAGTACAACTCCACATTGGGCATTGTCCTTCTCCACTACTTAAACCATCCTTTCCAATTAATGCAACCTCTTGACGGACTATTGAGTGATCGAGGGTGCCTCCCCTTCCCATCAGTGACTGTCATGTACTTCCTATATTGGTGACATGTACCTCCTTGATCTTCCCTAACAACTGTAACTTGTCATCTCGTGACGATTATTAAACATTTGTCTCATAGGGTGGGTCATTGCCCTCATCCTCGCCCACCACATGTATATTATATTGTATATCTAATGTGGGGTGATCTTTCTCCACCATCACTTAGAAGTATTCATTTCACTATTTGTCCACCATGTCCTCCCATGTTAGCTAAGTGATCAACCTAGCAATGTTGACCCCTTCATTTTCCACTCTATATGCCAATGCATTAGCCGAGCGTATTACTAAGGAAAACTCTACCGTTTTAAACTCCTCTAGGTGTTCCTTAATCCTTTGGATTATCTAAGTGATACATCAATTCTTCGTGAAATTATTCATCTGAGAACTATGTTGCATTCTACGTGCCACTTGGATAGCTAATGTAGAATTCCCCTCCACTATTACATTCACCCTTCTCTCTCATCACAACGTTTCCAACCCCTATTCGAGGGCTTGGAACTCTGCTGCATTATTTGTGACTTGACCCATGTCGATGAAATATAAACTTTGGATTTTACCTATCTAGTCCTAAATGATTCCTTTGTCTCCATCCTTTCATGGGTTTCCCTTGGATGCTCCATAAAAATTTGATTTCCAAAATCCCTCTGGAGAAGCCTACCAGACTCTATATTGCAACCTTATATGACTTTCTCTAGGTCTATGGATCGTATCACTAAGGTATTCTAGGTTGAAAAAAATCAAAATTCTCATTTTCTTGAGGCGATGGATGTTCCTCTAAGGTTTGAATTATTCTGCTACTAATGGTTTCCTTAATATGATGTCGAATTTCTTCCATCATGTTCTAACTGGAAGATTTTTATCTCAAAATATGTGGTGGTTACATCCCTTCTAGATTGACCAAAGGATAAATTACAGGATCAAGCTCTAGGTCATGTTCACCACTTCATTCTTAGTATATTGCAATCTCCAATGTTTAATTGTTCCTTAGGATAGTTTGTCACCAAAGTATCCCATGCTTCCTTCGCTGAATACATGATCATAATATTCTGGAACACTACTCGGTCCACTCCCTACAAGATAAGATGCAACGCTTGTGCATTCTTCTTTTTGTGACTCTTTGTAAAAAAAAAAACATACAATTTTGGATCTTCTTATTAGAAAGGAGAAAATTTTACAAGGTTGTTTATTAGAAAGAGAATTTAGGGCTTTGTAAAGTTCATATGTCTACAAAATTATTTGGTTTTTTGTCAAGTATGGCAAGTTTTTGGGTGAAGATTGTGCATTACAGGGGTGTATATTGAAAATAATATTTTCTTTCAGGGGCGATATAAAAGATAGCCTCATGCAATCAAGAAAGAAACTATAATTACTCTTGCATCAGGAGTTGGCTAAAATTGTAGAATCGGTTAGCTGAGTGCTAAGTGTTGAGAATTGAGTCGAGTGATGGATAAAGAGTTAAGTGCAGTCTATATTTAGAGTGTGAGTTAATTGAGCTAAGCATGTGTGCATGTCAAGACATTTTAAACCCGTTGCTAGTTGGAAAAGGTTAAATACCCTTCACCGAGTTCATTGTAAGAATGAGGTTTTGTGTGATCAATAGATGACATTTAGAAATTTCATGTATTCTGTGTACCTCTTGCGGAATTGGGCTATTGTATTTTTTATCAAGAGTAGTCTCATAGACTTTCCATTTTCACTTAGAAAAATAGCGAACAATTTCGTGCATCTTAAAGAAAGAGAAAAAGAAACAACACTTATGATTATGATCAAAGAACCAGCGAAAGACCTAACAATTTCAATTTTGTGCACCTCTTCAATGATAAAAAACTTGAAGCGTCTTCATCATATTCACTTGATAGTAATGAAGAAGCATGTTGCATTCTGAGTTGTTCATTCACAAATGACAAAAAATTCTATTATTGTGTGGGAACAATGTATATGTATGATAATGACAACGAACCAATGAAAGGTAGAATTTTGATATTTTTAGTTGAAAATAAGGAACTCCTACTTGTTAATGAAAATGAGATCAAGGGTGTTGTATTCAATCTCAATTCATTAGATGGAAAATTGGTTATAGGAATCAACCAAAAAATCTATTTGTACAAAATATCCCATGATGATGATTCAAGAGAACTTAAATGTGAATGTGTACATTATGGTCATATTGCTTCTTTCAGAGTTCAGACTTGTGGGAGTTTTATTTTCGTTTGGGATTTAAGCCAAGCTACATATGTGGTGGAATATAAAACATTTGGTGACATAAGTGCGTTGAAAGAGAGGGATTATGACGAAAGTGAAAAATGGATGACGACAATTGAATTTCTGTATTATGATATATACTTGAAGAAACCAATTTCAACGTCTTTATAGCCACAGAAGATTGCAATAGCGCATAAAGTGTAGGAAAATTGGAAGTTAAAGGTGAATACCATGTTGGAGAATTTGTGAACAGGTTTAGGCATGGATCTCTTACTCTGCCTTATATGTCCTACTTCGAAGAATGTTGTGACATTACTACAGTTATATTTGGGACAAGTGGTGGTATGATTGGTGTTATTGAATCCCTTCCTGAGCCACAATATCATACTCTCAAGAAGTTGCAATAGAACCTTGTGAAGGTAATCAAAGGAGTAGGTGGGTTAAGCCATGAACATTGGCATTCATTCAGCAACGGAATGGAGACTCGAGAAGCCAAATATTTTTTGGATGGCGACTTCATTGAGTCATTTCTGGACCTCAACAGAGGTCAGAAGGAAGAAATTGCTACTGCAGTGAATGTTTTTGAAGAGGAACTATTTGGTCTGGTGGCACGCCATAAGGGATTACATTGATTTTTCCAAATCTTCATTTTCATTCAGTATCAATCTGTTATAGTTAGAAAAAAATTTAGGTAATGAACCCAAAATGGTGTTATTGGTTTATGGTAGTTGATTGGATGACCTAAATCTAATAACAAACTCGCACGTCCTACTATGTTGACTTGGTTGACTTCCTAGATACTGCACTAAAAGTATGGTATTGACATATGATAATTGATTGAGTGGCCCGAGTCACCATTTCACTATTACATTAAATTATAAACAAGCTTACATTTTCTGCTACATTGACTTCATTATAATCAAGTAAAATGCTACTATTGATTTATGGTAATTGATTGTTCTACTAGGTTGACTTGGTTAACTTCCTAGATATTGCACTAAAAGGCTGGTATTGACATATGATAATTGTTTGGGTGGCCTGAGTCACCATTTCACTATTACATTTAAGTATAAACAAGCTTTCATGTTTATGTTAACTTTATATATATAATGTTGACTTAGTTGACTTTATATATAATGAAGTATAACGTTAATATTGAATTATGGTAATTGATTACCCTGCTTTGTTGACTTGGTTTACCTTATATATAATGAAGTAAAATGTTAATATTCACTTATGGTAGTTGATTGGGTGATTTTGAGGCAAACTAAAAGGCTAAAATTACATTAATATTATTGACTTGGGTACATTACTATTATAATAATATTATTGATTTATTATAGTTGATTAATTGATATATGGTAGTTGGTTGTTTATCCTATTGACAATGAACTAAAAGTCAATCTACAACTGTTTATATTTCAAGTTTAGATAATTGTATTTAAGCATTTTTTTTACATTATGAGGAAAGGAAATAAATCTTAAACTTTCAATGTGTTTATTGAAATTGAAATTTTAAAGACAAACAATTTATCTTTTTATCCAATCTAGGGATGTTATGCTGGATAGTGCTAGAATTTATCATTGTTGGCTTGAAACAAAGTTTTAATGTACAATATCACATAATTATTTTACATATTTATTAAAATGCATACAATATTTACTTGAACATACTCTTTTTTTTTTTTTTTTTAAGAATTTCATTTATTTTATAGATAAAAATGAACATTTTAGTGACCAATAAGACATAATTACTATTTTATGATTAAGTATTTTAGTATATTATTACCATTATTTCATAAAGAGAAGTTTTTTTTTATAAGCTGTATAATTTTTTTAGCTTAATTGGTTAAGTGATGTGAATTCTAAGTAAAAGGCTCAAAGGTTCAGTCCTCAAGTTGTTTTTTTTTTCTTATGGATATCTTTGGACTCGAATGATGTTTTTGTTACTAAAATGGACATGTACGTATTTTTATGTGCAACTATGATTAAAGTGACATCCCATCCCATCTTGATGAATAGTGTGTTTGGTATCAAATTTCATATATTTGTTTCTTGTTGGTATTTCCTATTTTCAATTTCCTTGAATGTGCATTTAGAGTGGGGAATGACATGAGTATTTTAATGTGTGTCCCATGTGCACAAAAATCAATTTCTTTCCTTTAAACTGCTCAATCCTATTAATATTCAATTGTGCATATTCTTGTATGTGTTACAATTTCTTTAGAAAAAAGAAGATGAAGTAAATTCAAAGACAAACATCCATTCTAATTGTTGTAGAATAGGGAACACCACCCCATGAGTTGCCACAAATCATAGGTATTCTTAATCCCTGTGTGTCTAATCACACCAAAGTCTATAAATCTCCTAGTGCCAATGGAAAACTCTTTGAAAACCTCCATACAAGCAACTATGTCTTGATATATCTTTCTCAATGTCTTCTTGAATGAATCTATAACATGAAGATATTGAGCCAATCATATTATAATACTTTGAATTTAATGAGTATGTCAAACAATGTAAAGGTTTGCAATTATTCTTCCACCAATAAACATGAATATCTTGTATATCATTGAACAATTTCTTAGTTGTTGTTCCATACATATGACACTCACTTCATGGAATCAATTATGAATTTTTACTCCTCGTAAACCTTTTCTCATCCATCTCTTCAAAACACAATAAAGAAATAACGAGGCCCATGATATTAATGCTAAGATCTAACCTATACCATAAACCATCACCCAATATTGTATCCTTGAATTTGTTTGAAGCATTTTTTCTTGCTTTCTTAAAAAAGACCAATACTTGAAATAACCATGTAACCAATTGTGTGGTCTTGACCTACCTAATATTCTGAACAGTGATGAATGAGGAGCAGATCGAGTATCCATAGTCTTCAACAATGAAGGATTTTTTTATTTATTTTAGATTGGGAGGACATTGTAATGGTTTTATACATAATTGTTGGTGTGGTGTGCATCATTATAGTTTCCAGTCCATGCCACATCAAGGCATATACATTTAAGTGCAAAATTCAAAGAATGAACAATGAAAGCTGTCAAAAATATTTGTAGATATTTGGTTTCCACAATCAGGTTGAAAACCTTGCAAATAGCATAATTATCTATGATAACTTGCACACACGAAACAAAACCTACTTCTTCAATGACTTTAATGAAAAGACAACTTATATAATGTGCATCCTTGTATTTTCCAAGGGAATCTACCACTTTGAAGAAGACTAATCCATTCTTAAATTCCATTCTTAGATGGAACCATGAATTTTTTGAGTGGATGGCACATGTTGGATTCATCTATCTATCAACAAAATACTAACCCTTGATAAGGGCCATGATGATTTAGTAGGTTCTAGGAGTTTATTCACCTCTTTTGTTGTGTTAACCAATGACGTGGTTCTAAAATTTCTTGAATTGGGAGAGACATGCCTAGTTGGAGCACATTTTCTACCTAAACTAGAGGGTGGGTGTAAGAAAATGATGTTCTCTCACGTCACATTAGTTGTAGTGCAAACATAGGAAAACAACAATATATTAACTTGGAGGGGCGATTAGAGGTACTTACACAATGAATTCAAAGATGGTGTAAAAAGGTGAAATATAGGAAAATGATTTGGCTTTCTAAATATATAACTTTTATTTATATAAATTGTTTCAGTGTTAATTTTGGAGTTTTCATAACATTGGTATGTTATTTTTCATGCAAAATATAATGCATATGCTTCCATTAGTATGTATTTAAACGATAGAATCTTGCTAGAAAAATTTGTGGAGTTGTAGAGAATATTATTTTTCCAAAATTTATAATTTTAATCTTTTTAATTATGAAACTCACTATATCCCTGAATTTGCAAGGTCTTATGCTAGTACAACCTAAAGTATTTTAACACCGGCCTAGATCCATCTTAACTCCAGATCTACCAAGCGTCAAGAGGGACCAAATCTCTTTTCACTCTAAAAGAGGTTTGCACCTCAAAAGATTTGATTCCTCTTGGTGCTTGGTAGATTCGGAGTTAAGATGGATCTAGGTTGGTTTGATTATTAATAATTGATAATTATAGTTATTTATTCATTTTAGTTTTAGTTTTATGTAGTCAAAATGTTTTAATTGATAATTATAATTATTAATTTATTTTTAATTGTATTTTATTTATTTGTATTCTTATTTAATTTGACTAAGTCTAAATGTTTACATAACATAACCTTATAACATCTCTTCCCTACTGCACTGGAGAACGCCTCTCGATGCAATTATCAAATAATCATTTTTTTAGATTGTAGGTCTTAATGTCCTCTAGTGTACCATATATATTTTTTTCCAAATATTAAGGCCTCAAAAAGTCATAGAATAAATTATATAGGAGGGATGTATTTTAACATAGTGATATATGTCAACAAAAAATGTATTAAAAATGGTTAACACCATTAATTTACTTTAAAAATTATATATTTAGAATCAAAATAGTCAACAATATATGTGTACGTTTTCTTAGGGATAATGGATTTATCTAGCTTATAGAAAAATATACCATCAAATATATATATATACGTATGTGTGTCTGTGTGTTTTCCCAAAAGTTGGTGTTTTCATGTGTTTGTAGCCCATACCACAATGATCATGATCCATATCCTGTATCCAAAGAAATCAAGGTATCATGCCTGTAATATTTTTACAAGGAAAATTTTTATTTCAAAAATCACATGCACATTCCTAGCACTAAAATCACATGCTCATGTCTAGCGCTAGAAAAGTGTGTGTGTTCCTAGTGCCAAAATTGTGTGCATGTTTCTAGTGCAAGGAATATACACGCCTTCCTACAACTAGTGACTTTAACACATGGGAAATGGTTGAGGTGGGGTTGTGGGTATGGGGAGGGTGAGAAAGGGAGGAATAGAGGGGTCAAAGGGGTGGGAGTGGGTGGCGTGGGTGAGGGGAGAGAGTGAGTGAGAGTCAGATAGATAAGGAATGAGGGTGGGGAAGGTAGAGGGAGAGAGATATTTGTGGTAGAATAGGGAGGAATAGAGAGAAAATATTGGACGGTGCTTTGTTTGAAGGAGGGATTGAGAGAGGGAGAAAGAGAGAGGAAGGGAAGAATAGTAGGGTGTGAGTGAGTGTGTGTGGAGGTGGGTGGGAGGGAAGAGAAAGAAAAATAGAGAAAGGGAGAGAGTGGAGGGGGAAGAGAGATGACGAGTGAGAGATAAAGAGATGATGTAGGGAGAGGGAGAGAAAGAGAGGGAGAGAATTAGGGGTTGAGGGAGTGAGGGATGGACGTAAATAAGGGAAGGGGGGAGGAGAAAGAATGTGAAAGAGATAAAGAGAGAGGAATGTGGGAGATGGAGAAGGAGAGAGTGAGGGAGATAGAGAAAAAGTTGGAGGGAAAAGAGAGAGGGGGAGAGAGGGGGGAAGAGTGAGAGAGAGAGAGAGAGAGAAAAATTAAGTGAGTGATGGAGGAGAGAGGTATAGAGATAACGAGGGAGTGATGGAGAGGGAGAGAGATGGAGTTGGATAGAGACAAATATGTAGGGGAGAAAGAGAGGGAAAAAGAGAGAGATGGAGAGATGTGAGGTCAGGGGTAAAGAGGAAAAATAGAGGGGTGGGTGCGATATAGAGAAGGAAAGAGGGAGGGAGATAGAGAAAAATATGGAAGAAGAGAGAGAGAGAGAGAGAGAGAGAGAGAGAGATGAAAATAGAGAGAAAAAGTGTGGAGGGATAAAAAGAGACATAGGGAAGGAGGTGGGGAGGCAGGAGAGAGAGGAAGGGGGATACTATGAGAATAAAGAGGGAGGGAGATAAAGATATATATGTTGGGAAAACAGAGAGGGTGGGGCGTGGAGGAGAGATAGATATGGTTTGGGGATAGAGAGGGAATAATGTAGATATATATATATATGTGTGTGTGTGTGTGTGTGTGTGTGTGTGAGGAGTGGGGTCGTATATAGTGATAGATAGAAGGAGAGTAGGGAGATAGAGAGAAAGTCGAAGGGGGGGATAGGAGGAGATAAGGGGGGATATAGTAGGGCAGGAGAGAGAGAGAGAGAGAGAGAGAGAGAGAGAGAGAGAGAGAGAGAAAGATATAGATATGGAGTGGGGAAGAGATAGAGAAGTATAGAGGGAAGGAGACAAAGATAGATATGGAGTAGACACAAAAGGATAGAGAGAGGGAGAGAGATAGAGAGGGAATAAGAGAGAGAGGGGGAGAAAAGGAGAGGATAAGTAGAGGAGAAGGAGAGAGGGAGTGAGAAGAGAGAGAAGAGAGAGAGAGAGGTAGGGAGAAATATATAATTATAGAGGGAGAGAGATAGTGCTGAAGTGAGGGCGAGATATAGAGAAGTATAGAGGGAGGGAGATAGAGACAAATATTGAACAGAGACAAAAGGAGCAAGAGAGTGAGAGAGACAGAGAGGGAATAAGAGAGAGAGGGGTTGGAACAATCATGGGTTCCTTAATGAGAGAAGGGGAGTGAGATACATGGTGTTGAGAAGCAGAACTTTACAACCAAAATCAAGGTTTCCCATGTAGTGCCACTCCTAAAGCTAGTAGCACATAAAAGAGATCCCACGGAACTAGAGTACAAGACTAACCACCAAGTTGAGGCTAGGAAACAAGAGTACAATCCAAGCCCATTCTTTTTGCGAAATCCTCCAACTAATCCATGTCCAAATGTGCCAAAGAAAAGCAATCATAAACACCCAATTATATAATGAAAAGTTAAATCTTTGGAGTTGGAAAGCCCACCTTCAAACATATGACCATAACAGATGGGCGAGGGCGTGTAATGGTTGGCTCAAGGGGCACATCAAGCTATCTAGTGGTTGCAACGGGTTGTTGGTTGGCTGAAGACAAATCTAGGAGACATATCTTCTATAGGAGTCAGTCACCCACTGGTGGTGAGTAATAAGTTGTTTTTCCAAATTTGATACAACCTTCAGTAAATTGTGAGGAAAAAGAAAACTCTTTCTTTATAATATAATAAAAATGATAATAAAA
>APFE031089884.1:0-13150 GCA_000404065.3 Pinus taeda | reverse complement strand
CCTGCGGGTATGTACGCACTTTATATAAGACATGCCTGTGTGTCCACACCTTTTGTACGGTGTGCCTGCATACTCCTTATTTTCTTCAATATTTGAGAGCTGATCATCAATCTTTGCTACTGTCCTGTAGTACAGTAATCCATCACCTGAATGGGTTGCCATCAAGGACAACACTGAATGGGTTTCCATCAAAGACAACACTTTAGCGATAATGCCAACAGCATGAAACCCATGCTTTAATAAAAAATATTTTTTTCATTCTTTAACTCAAATATAAATATGAAAATCAAACCTAATTACATTCTTCTACACGATAATGAAAAAAAATTGAAAACAAAAATGATAGTAGGTAGGGCCCTACTTAAAATAATATCATGATCAATAAAAATACAAGTTTATCAAGTGTGAGTCTCATATAAAGTTGTCATCATACGTTACTCTATATTATGTTAGAAAATATCAATGGGAAGGAATGGAAATTATTAGCTCATTTGATTCATGTGAAGAAGTAATATGCACATGTTTTAATCTAAAATAATGATTAATATGAAGTATAACTTGTTACCAAAATAGTGCAAGTGGATATTTGAATGAGGTGTTAAGGTAATTTTATTCAATGTATATCATATTGGTTTTCTTTATTCCCTTTGATGATGCAGAATGCTACACATCAACATTATTTCGTATGTGATGCCAACGTAATATTTTAACGTCGACATATAGTAGTCAAAATAATTGCAAATACAATATGGTGACTTGACATCTCATGGCTGGGATAAAAGTATGGTAAAAGGGAAGGTTGTGTATGATATAAAGCATTGTTCTTCATTTTGGTCACCTGTTATTCTTGGATCTAATGTTTATGTGGATTGCCTTACGTTTTTAGAAGTACATTTTTAGTATGGATCATGTATAATCAGTACTTATCCTTCAATTTTGATATAGTATTACATTTATATATTTTTAAGACAACATATATTTTGGGACAACATCTTGTTTCAACCTTTTTGATATGTGGCATCCATTTTTTGCGGATATTAATACATGGTCACTGCTAATATATTTTATTTTTCTATTTTCCCTTTGTGAAAGGGACATATAAGGAGTTTATCACAATATCATGAGGTACAGTTAGCAAGGGTTTTAATAATTTAATTTCGTTCGTTTCATGGTATGAATTTTAGTTTAGCATGTTTTTATCATATGCACATGTATATGGTTTATGATTACCTTCATGTTATTTATTTATTTAAAAACAACATTGATCGAGAAGTCAATTAAAGAAATAATGTATTTACGATTTGGAGGGACACATTTACCAAAATAAAAATATAAAACATAGCAATGAAAAGTTAAATTTATATTCACTTATTTCTTAAAAAAAAACTCCTCCCCACATTCTAATCAACACTTGTTTGGAAATAGATACTAACACATTTCTTGAGTAATTTAAATTCCCAAACTACTTTGAAGACCTTTAAAAGAGGATGGAGCCTATGACGGAGAGACAGAAGACTGTAAGGAGAGGTATGTATTAAATAATTTCCAATTCTCATTAATTCCTTGTAGTTGACCCAAAGGTGGTGGTAGACAGACAACATTGAAAAGGGATATATAATTTGAAGGCAACTCCACTCAAGCTTTGAGTACATTTTTTTAGGTAACCTTAATTTCCTGCAATTTATTGGCTGATATAAGGTCTAGTGTTTCATTAACCGATGTGCTTACGCATCCTCTACCACCCTAGAGATTTCCCGGGCTCAGGGATAGGAGGATGGCCGGCACTTGATCTTATATATGTTAAGATCTATTTCATGATTCCATTTTGGTCAGCCTTGACGTAACCAACTACCTATCCTCTGTCTTTCATATTAAGAGGGATTTGATCGCCTGATACTTCTTTATTGAATAATCGACGGAAAGAGAAAGGAAGGGAATAACCCTATTCTGCACCTTGGGATAGAAATAACTCCGATTTCGAACACATTTCTCTCACATTTCGACAAACATTTCTCCTCCAATCATCAATATTGCAAAGAAGATAGGTTATATGAAGTTACATCAGATTGCGTGAGGGTGTTTGAAAGTTGTCTTATAATTTATGACTTTCCAAGATATTTGTATTTCATCTATGTTACATTGCAGATACTCCAGAGTTTAGTTTCCACGAAGGTTCTTTGTAGTAACCTACCATTGTGATCTATTGTACTCATAGACATATTTCTTAATAAAATTAGGCATTTTTTGCCCGTTTATTGTGCAATTTTCTCACATAATTTTTCATATTTATCTGCAATTTATTCTCCGGCTTTATATAAAGTTAAATTATAATTTAGGCTTTACAATTTTTTGGATTTAGTAAGACTTCAAAATACTCATCAATTGTATACTACTTTTAAGTATAATTTTTAATTTTATTTTTTTTGAATTTAGTAAGACTTCAAAATACTCATCAATTGTACACTACTTTTAAGTATAATTTTCAATTGTATACTACTTTTAAGTATAATTTTTAATTTTATTTAATGTTGTTGTTGTGTATAAAATTTATATGTATATTTTTTACAAATTCTTTATCAAAGCCCTTTACGTGTTTCTTTTAGTTTTAATTTATGTTTCATATCTAATGTAAATAAATATGCTTGTGTTACAAACACTTATAAATTCTATTTCAATCCATCACCAATCCTTAGGGCATAAAATGATGGGAAACTTGACCCATTATCTTACCTTGCCTATGAGATTCGAGGAGTTAGTTGAAATAAGTATAATGAATTCTCTTCCATCAATAATTGGTGCCTCGAAGTGATGGGAAGCACATGCATTTAATGCATATCTTGAAGTCCAATTACCATATATGGATGATTCAACCATTGCATTATATGACATATAGAGATAATTATCATGTATTTCATTTTATTCTCTTATGTGGAAAATGTCAATGTGAACCTTGGCCATAAAGGTTGCATCATGAATTCCATTGATTATGCTAGTTTAGCAAGAACCAGACCCATGTGTCTAACAAAAATTTGAGGATAAAAATTGTCATCTATACATTGTACATCAATGAGCTGGAGGTCAATGTTGATGTTGATGTTGGAAAATGGGAGGTGGTGAGGTAATTTTCACCAACCATTATTGTGAGATACAAAATCAATTTACACTTATTGCAACTTTTATAACCAAGTGAATTGTAAATGATAGGAAATCTTACAAGCTTTTTTAACTAATGACATGGTAAAAAGACCCAACATCATTATTATTAGTTTTTATTTTAGAAATTAGAAGGTTGATTAGTATTACTAAATTCACGATCGATTCTTGTTTTCTGCATAGTGGAGTAAGAAAAGCCAACCTTTACCTCAATTACTACTTTTTTCTTAAATTTAAAATGAATTAAGTGACAAGTTTGGTTCAGAAATAGATAAGAAGAAATTGGATGAGTATGTGAAGGGGTTAAATCATCAATAACAACTTATAGAATAGGTATTGGTCCAAGGGGGCAGGAGGGTGTGCTACAACTTGCTATAAAGGTTCATTTATATTTGATTATTTTTTGCTTCTAAGCCATTGATTCTTGAATTCATCCTAAAAATTTAATGACCTCCTATCATTGTAACCACTCGTTGAGAAAATTAGTAGACCCAGTAAAGAAAATTTCATGAAAGCCAAGATACATATATATTTGTTTCCACCTTTACTTGTCTAACTCTTAAAATTATAGTTTCTTCTAATGTGAATGCATGACGAATGCATCTTCCTTCTCCAAAACCTAGTCTTGTATCTCCTCATGCCCAATAGTTTCCACCTCATCACCTCATCCTTAATGAGTATCACAAATTTTTAGGTCTTGGCAATGGAACTATTTGCTAGCTTGTGGTTTGGACCCATGGTTCAAGCCCCTTGGCCAACACATGCCTTTTAGGTATAGACCTTTAGAATATCCAAAGGATGGAGAATGCCTCCTTTGAGATTCTTATGGGAATTATAGAACCTTTAGCTTGAGATATTATTCAAATATTAATAAATTAAACATAATAGTAAGATCTTAACATGTCTAACACTCATATGAAGATGAATTAAAAATCCATTAAAATTATATTAAACATTTAAGAAACAAATTCATTATAATGAAAAAGACCCATAAAATCTAGAACTTGATAGATCCTTCATAGTTCATAAGAAAAAGATATTTACATGAAGAAACCCTAGATACATCCTCCATTACAACACTTGTGAGATTTGTAGAGACAACTCAAAGATATTACACCCTCCTCTCGGTTAGAGAATGTTTTAGACACCCTCCCTCTCCCAAAGACGTCTCTTTACACACTTATATAAGTTTCTCCACGTGGGAACCACACTAACCCAACCATATATTGGTTACAAAATTGTACATATTCATTATAAAATTTGAGCACCAACGTTTATCATTGGGAGGTGTTTAGTGTAACAATATACAAGAAATACCCCATGACAACTCAATTTTTGGGTTACTTATAACACTTTTACAATATGAAATTTGTGTAAGATTAAATATTGTGTATTGAAGTGTAAAAAATAGTTGGGCATGCAATGAATGAAAGGATAGGGTATAGCTAAAAGTGACAAAAATCCATCAATGTTTTCTACCATGGAATTCCACATAACCATGTAGAAATTTAGCCATGCTAACATCTAAGGACATTGAAACCTTTGTGATTAAAATTATAAAAGGAGGATAGCACATGGAATAGGTAAGTGGAAGTTTGTTTGCTTGATATCTCACAAAGTAAGTCTCCACAACTCTCATTCCTTAATTTTTTTTTTCACATAATTTCATCACTTTAGTTAAGCTATCAATTGAAACACCTTTATTAAACCATATTGAATACTGCATTCATGTGGTTATTTGAATTTTAAAAGGGGAAAAATGATTATTGATATGCATAAATGTGGGTTGTGTATGTACTGCTAGAAGCATTAGTGCAAATCAAAAAGGGTAAGCATGGTTGTGATACCCTAATTTATAAGATATTAAACAAATTTGAACTTAATCTTCAAAAGAGGATTTATAACGTGTGTGAGGAGCGCACAGTTATAATGATACAACAATTAGACAACAAACAATGGATGACTAACCCTAGTTGTCTTACTACTTAGGGATACTAATATTAATTGAGATAAATTCCATGGTTTAAATTTAGGATAAGGCTAGTTGAACTAACCATCATGATTTATTTTAGATTCTCTTGAACCATTACCATTGTGCAAAGGTATTTAAGCATGTACATTTTCTCAATCTTTTTAGGAAAACCAAAACTCAGTAAGTATTGAATTCTTTTATTTATACAGACTCTTAAGTTCAACAACTACACCAACAATTAAAGCCATCAGGTATAAACAATCCATGAAGATAGATAAGTGTATCTAGTATGATAGATGAAAAGAAAGAGAAAATATACATGGAATACAACCAAAGGCAGTGAGAAAATGGTGTTTGATTTCCACCACGAGAAGATATGTAAAATAATTCCATGATCAAGGTTTCATAGAGCAAGACCACTATAGAAGCAAGGTCATGAACCAGATGATAATCAAGATTCTAGATGTGAATATCACTATCAAAGCTACATGCAAAGTTGTACATAGAACCATCAATCTATCAATTTTGATATTAGAGACACAAATACAACCATTAGACTCCTTAACATCACCATGAGATATGTCAACATATAGTTGTTTCATGGAACCAAAGAAGTATCCTCAAATGCTATGTGAACCACCCAAAAATGCACCATATAAACATTAACCACACAATTCCCCAAAAGTGTCTTGCTCAATTTCTCAACCCTAACAAAAGGGTGTCTTCACTTTGAATCATCACCATCTAATGTCAGCCCACTACATGATGATGAAACCAAAAGAGAGTTGGCCTCGAAGATTAAGATGTCTACTAGAGCCATCTTCAATTAAAGCATTTTGAATGTTGCAATGTAATTAACCTCTATCTTTCTAACAAAAATCAAATTGTATTACTCTTTAAGAAAATATTAAAATATAATAAACACACTATTAAATGATGAGTACTAACACCCAGCCCCAAGGGTTAGCTCAACTGGTCAAATAAGTGCCTCTTAGTTCGGGAGGTTACACGGTCAATTCTCCCTAAAGCCATTAGGTTTAGGCCTAGCTATTGGTTGTGGGGCTTGCTACCCTTGATCAAGCTTAGATATTTCCGTGGACATAGCAGCCACCCAATGAAGATGGGTGTTTGTTAACCACCAGAAAGAAGATGAGTACTGACACCCAACTACAAATAATTTTATGCTTTATATTTTAATATGTACTTTAGATATTTCCATACACACCCAAACAATATAAAGATGTACTTCATATACACCCAAACATATTGAGCATTGAATATAAATATTCATTACCCACCTCATTATATTATCATAAAAGAATAATAGAAACCATAAAACAGTGCAAAATACGATGATGAAGTTTTAACAGATTTGACCATTTTGTTTTTAAATGTAATTTAGTTTTTACCAAAATAAATACAATCAAACCTTCCATACCATGGTAAAGAATCAAAGTAGCAAAGGCTTTATAGATGAGATATACACCATTAAATTTAAAAATATTTAAATGCAAATCTATATATCTCAGCTTTTTATGGATGAATATTGAATCATTAATTGATTGGAACCACATTTCCATCCTAAAAGGAAGAGATGTGTATTAAGTCATTGACTGTTTGAGAACACAATTTTCATCATAAATAGAATTCTAAATATATCTAAAAAGCGTCTATGAAATGATTTTTTAATTAAATTATAATTTTAGTAAAATTGTTGATTTATTGTTATAATTATGAATAGATTTAAACCCTACAAATTTCAAAACAGCTATTAAAATTAACCATTTAACTACTAATATTCTAAAAAATCTACAAAATTTTTAAAAATTTACGAGAAGAAAAAAAAAATAAAAATAATAATATTAATATTTATAGATAACTAAAATATAATTCATAATAATCTTTATTCATACTAAATTTAAACTTGTTTAATTATTTTTTTTTTAATGTTTACCATTTTAGCTTTTTCACCTCAATTATGGACATATAATTCTAGGACTACAAATCCATGATAAACCAAATTCTAAATATAAGCAAAATATAATTTAGATTTTATACTTTTATTTCGCTTATATTTAAAATTCTAAATAATTCAAATAATATAATTTACCATTTACGTTTTTATTATTTCCATCCGAATGAATTTATAAATGAAAGTTTAATGTCTATGAGGACAATGCCTTAATAAAAGGAACTCTAAATATAATTAAGTATTAATAACATTCACATTAAAATTTTAAAGTACAACGCAGTAAATATTTTGGATTTGTATTGTTTTCGAAGGATTCCAGATTTCGAATAAAATTGATTAAAATCATACCCAGAAAACCTAATAAATATTTTAGATTATTATATTTTTCAATGGAATCCAGATTTTGAATAAATCTGATCAAAAGCATACCGAGAAAACCTACAACGGCCGGACGTGATATGGATGCGGCAACCAAGAATCTCAAGTTTGATGGTTTTCATATTTGCAGAGAGGTTTTCACCTTTAAAAAAACATCGTTCTTCACAGTTTCAAACAAAAATCTTGAGAGTTAAGTTTTTAAACACGGGCACATCACCCTAACAGGGCAATTTGCCGGTCAAATTCCATCCTGACCAATGGTCCAGCACCCGATGGCTGTCATCGAAAGAACCTTTCCGGATGTATTGCAACAACGGAAAGCAATTTCCACCACCGCGAAACTCCGGCGGGAACAGCTACCGCTCGTCAAACAGTCTGCCCCGCCGATCAGGCTTCCTGAGAAAGCGAATGAATTGAACGAGAGATGGTCAAACACGGCTACGCGATACCTAAACCATGCAGTTTCCTAAGGCCCAGCTGTTACAATCAACCCGCCAACCCTCATTAGCGGCGTTTCGGACTCCCGCACTGTCTTTATTTATTAATAGACTTGAGTTACCCCTACTCTGCACTGCCATTATCAATAGAACGGATCATTCTCTCTTTGCTGCTCTGTCCGCCACAGTCTCTGCTGCTTCGTCCCCAGGGGAAAGCTCCTTAATGGCTCCCACTGATACGAATGGAGATCACAATGGCAAGAGTGCCAACGACGCGAATGTCAATGCAACGAGTGAAGAAGTGCATTACAGAGGAGTGAGAAAAAGGTCACCGGGTAGATATGCGGCGGAGATCAGAGATCCAACCATCAAGAAGCGAAGGTGGCTTGGCACCTTCAATACGAGCGAGGAAGCGGCGAAGGCGTATGATAAGGCCGCAAGGCGTTTAAAAGGGGTAGAGCCAAGGCCAACTTTCCCATCCCCGACAGCGTCCAGAACAAGGGCCACACCACCACCGCTGTCGGCGTCGAGAACCAGAGGCGCAGTTCCAAGCCCAGTATCATACTTCCTGGGCAAGGGTTAATCAGCTTGCCATAAGTCATTAAATGCCTTGCTATATGTATGTTGTATAATAATATAACACACTGCCTTTTTTTTTTAATTTATGTAGCCAGGAAGTATGGTACTGGCCTTGGAACTCAGGCTCTGGTTCTCGACGCTGACAGCGGTGGTGGTGTGGCCCTTGTTCTGGACGCTGTCGGGGATGGGGAAGTTGGTCTTGGCTCTACCCCTTTTAAACGCCTTGCGGCCTTATCATACGCCTTCGCCGCTTCCTCGCTCGTATTGAAGGTGCCAAGCCACCTTCGCTTCTTGATGGTTGGATCTCTGATCTCCGCCGCATATCTACCCGGTGACCTTTTTCTCACTCCTCTGTAATGCACTTCTTCACTCGTTGCATTGACATTCGCGTCGTTGGCACTCTTGCCATTGTGATCTCCATTCGTATCAGTGGGAGCGATTAAGGAGCTTTCCCCTGGGGACGAAGCAGCAGAGACTGTGGCGGACAGAGCAGCAAAGAGAGAATGATCCGTTCTATTGATAATGGCAGTCCAGAGCAGGGGTAACTCAAGTCTATTAATAAATAAAGACAGTGCGGGAGTCCGAAAGGCCGCTAATGAGGGTTGGCGGGTTGATTGTAACAGCTGGGCCATAGGAAACGCATGGTTTAGGTATCGCGTAGCCGTGTTTGACCATCTCTCGTTCAATTCATTCGCCTTCTCAGGAAGCCTGATCGGCGGGGCAGACTGTTTGACGAGCGGTAGCTGTTCCCGCCGGAGTTTCGCGGTGGTGGAAATTGCTTTCCGTTGTTGCAATAGATACGGAAAGGTTCTTTCGATGACAGCCATCGGGTGCTGGACCATTGGTCAGGATGGAATTTGACCGGCACAAATTGCCCTGTTAGGGTGATGTGCCCGTGTTTAAAAACTTAACTCTCAAGATTTTTGTTTGAAACTGTGAAGACCGATGTTTTTTTATTTGTGAAAACCTCTCTACAAATATATTTTTATTTTTATTTTTTTATTGAATGTGCAAAATATATATACATTTTATTTATTTACTGAAACTAACATATTTCAACCATTCTCGCTCTGTATTTATGTTGTGGGTTGTATTGTCTACTCAATTCATTTATTTTAAAACTGCCATCAGTTGTATCATTTGTCATTCACTTGAATGGTCCAGCTCCCAATCTTTTCAAATGTCTATAATTATTAGACGACAAATCTAAATCACGAATGAACCATAGTATTTTAGTATTTTAAGTATAGTCAAATCTAAATCATATGGATTGTTTAAGTATTTTTATCCAGGTTTTCATTAAAAGTAATAAATAAGTATGCATAAAGATTCAATTATGGGCATAGGTTTGTTATTGAGGAATCGTTATATAATTTTAAATCCTCCAAAGCATTCAAAATAAAATGCGAATTTGGAGAATGAGATTATATAATAAAAAAAGAGGTTGGGTAGCAGCTAGTACCTTGTCAAGGATTTTGTGCACAGGTGATACATAATTTTCAATTCCATTTTCTTATCAGGTGAAGATGGACGGTTTGGAATACTTAGTTGCTGCAAATAATAATTCCAACTACCCCAATAAACATCTTGACAACAACAATATTTGTGAGACATATTTTTGCAGGTTATTTCTTTGTTTGAAGATGGAAGAACTCAAGCCAGACTGGAACCATTCTGAAAACAACAAGGAATTTAAAGCAGTTAATGTAATTTGATAAATAAATATGGGAAATCATTTATTCAGTAACTATTGCCCACACCCCACAAACACCTCCAAGATTGTGATCACAGTCAACAACATCATATTAATTTGGTTCTGTCATGAATGAAATGTAAACTTGTATGTTGGGTTAAATATTAATGTAAAAATTTAGTTTGATAGGTTAGAGAGTAATAGGATAGAGAGAAAGAGAGTCCAAAGCTAGCCAGAAAAAGGTGGAGCAAATTTTTTACTTGGTGAATGAGCTAGAGCCTCATGTGAATATATTTTCATGTTTTAGAATTCAATACTAAGTTATTATTGTGTTTCTCCAACCTTAACTTGTTTATATTTGAGTCTGTGTAATAGCTCAGCTAAATCCAAGAATGTGAAATGGTAGGTGTTAGAAAAATCAACTCTCAAGCAGGAAAGCCAGCTCTGAAAGTAGCTTCATGAAAATGATAACTCTCCCCCCTTTGGCTAAAATTAAATTTCCTAAATTTTTCTAACATGGTATCAGAGTTTAAATATTGTTAGTTTAAAGAGAAGTGTTTTTAATAAAGTAATAATTGTTTTGAGGGCATATTGTTTTTAGCATATTTACTAGCACATAGAAAGTTTTTTTTTTTTTTTAGCCTAAAAAATGGCAACATCAACAACAAGGTTGACTAATCCTTAAATACCTTATTTTAATGGAAAAAATTATGATTATTGGGCTATTACACTTTTCTTCTCAAGACATTTGGGATTTGGTGGAGAATGGTTTTCAAGAAGCACATGCACAACAAAAAGATTTGTTAAGGGACAACACGAAGGATTGAAAGCCATGTTCTATATTTTTCAAGGAGTTCATGAAAGTATTTTCCCAAGGGTTGCAGCAGCAAGTCCAAACAAGCATTGGACACCCTTCATACACTCTACAAAGTCATGGCAAAAGTCAAGACACCGAAGCTGCACATGTTGATGAGAGATTTTGAAACACTTTCTATGAAAGAGTCTTAGAATATAGACTCTTTTTTTACACATGTAAGTCAGTTGGTTACTCAAATCAGGTCTCATGTTGAGACACTTAAGGAAATAAATAGTTGAGAATGTTTTGAAAAGTTTGTGATGGGGCCAGCCCACGTGGTCCCGCTGTCACTCCCTTTCAACCTGGCTTGTACCGTCGATTGATATTTATGTACGTCGGATTTCGGATAGAGATATTTTGATTGTTAATCTGGGCTTAATTAATTATTTGTTTACGGTAAGGTACTTTGGCTGTGACGGACAACTGTATCGTGTTGGAATTCTAAACCCCGCCCTCGTATAGGGTTTTCACCACCTTTGAGTTCATTTGGGTTTTGCATTAGTTCTGCTTCCTTCTTCTGCTAGCTTTCGGCGATTTGGCGATTTTCACAGTGATTCTCTTCTGCGATGCTTTGTATTTGGTTCAAGCTTGGTTCCCGAATTCTTTGTGACACGAGTTGGTAGTCTGCAAGTTCGATGGGAGTTCTGTTAGTTAGTACGGGGTTTTGTTGCTCTTAGTCTGTTAAGCTGCATGCTTGTGGCGGTTCTCGCGGCACCATTTGTTCGATTTCTGTTGTGGAAGTGTCTCGGTCTTTTGCGGAACTATGGAAACCTAGTAAGGCTCCTTCCCTGTTTGTATTTAGACTATCCCGGGGTTTTCTATTGTCGATTTTTTTTTTATGGGTTTTTGCCTCTGTGTATCCTATGTTCGATTTATGGTCTCGGTATTCAATGCTGTTACCTCTGTGTGTCGATTTTTTTTTAATGTGGTGTCTGGTCTCCTTCTACAGCAACGGTTCGGCTCAGGCACGGTCTCAACAAAACAATGGTGTTGTTCTTCGTCGTTTCCTGCTCCAATGCAACTCGTAAGATTTCTTTCTCTACTATTTCGCTTTACCTGTTCCTCTTTCGGCCTCTAACGTCTTCGGCTCCTTGTGAGCAGGGGGAAATCTGTGGTTGTGTTGGTCACGACTCCTTCGGTAGGCAAGTGTAGGTTTTAACCCCGTACAGAAATTACCTGCATACGAATTCTAAATCACAGGAAAAAAATATAAATGCGAGAGCATAACACATAAAAAACATATACACAGAGATTTCCCACTGGATCCCAAAATCGGGGCTACCAGCTTGATTTTTCATTATGTTCCCTTCAATGTTACAATACATATTTATACATGTGGAAGCATCCAATACCATGGATCAAAAACCATCGCGTCCAAAACCATGGACCGAAAAACCATCGCGTCCAAAAAAAAACATGTGTGAAAATCATGCACAAAACCATAGGTGGGTCTGCCCAACCTAACATAGGGTCCAAAACCAAAATTTTCCAGGGCGTTGCCCCGGACCCCATAAAGTGGGGTTACGGGTACCCCTCAAACCCCCTGTTAACTATGTGCAAAGAATATAACACAACCTAACAATCTCCCACTTGTTGTTTTCTTTCCACAGGGGGCCACAGGAGAGCTTAGTCATTTTTCCAGCCCTCAAACACCCATTGTTTCTCTACACCAAGAGAACTTCTCAGAGCTAACAAATTTTGTCATGCATCTACAGTATTCTTCAAAGTGTCCACCTTTACCAGCAATACCTTTTTGTCTTCTATCATATCCCTCACAAAGTGATACTAAACATCAATGTGCTTTGTCTTTAAATGATAAGAAGGGTTCTTCGCCAAGAAAATTGCACTTTGGCTTCACAGTCTATCCTTATAGCTCCCTGTCCTAACCCCATACTTGAACACAATCTCTGCAACCAAACTGCTTCCTTGCTTGCATGAGTGGCTGCCATGTATTCTGCCTCTGTAGTTGATATTTCCACTACAGATTGTTTCTTACTCATCCAACTGACTGCACCTCCAAATAGGTTAAACACATACCCACTTGTAGATCTTCTCTGATCCAGATCTCCAGCCCAGTCTGCATCAACAAAGCCACGGATATCCAACACTC
>APFE031089871.1:0-14098 GCA_000404065.3 Pinus taeda | reverse complement strand
TCAAGGTAAATATTGAAAGTAAACCTTCATTCCAGCCATCTGGTTGAGTACAATGAAGCCTGGGGGGCATGTACCTTGATTTGCGTTATTATGCTGGGGGCATGTGAACTTTTTGAGCAGAGTTCTTTGTCTTGTGTCAAGCTTGTTAAAAAATGAAACAAGGGTAGTTAGGAAGGTAGATTGTAGAGAGTAGTCATGAGCATAGTTCCTTATCTTGTGTCAAGCTCATTAAAAAATGAATCAAGGATTTTAGAGCATAGTTCCTTGTCTTGTGTCAAGCTCGTTAAAAAATAAATCAAGGTTTTTAGAGTATAGTTCCTTGTTAGGTAGATTGTAGTGAGTAGTTATGAGGATAGTTCTTTTCCTGTGTCAACCTCACTAAAAAATGAAACAACTCCCACGAGTCTTTCCAATATTTCGAAAGTAAACCTTCATTTCATCCACCTATTTGAATGCAATGAAGCTTGGGGGGCATGTACCTTGATTTACGTCATTATGCTGGGGGCATGCGAACTTATAACAAGCATAGTTTTTCGTTTCAAGCTTGCGTAAACATGAAACCGAATCCAAGCAGAGTTCTCTACAGTTCAAGCTTTTGTAAAAATGAACCCATACCCGAGTCACCTTTAAGCTCTTTTCTAACTCGTAAAATATGAAAAGATTGCTGAGTATTTTTTCCCTTTTTTGACTCGTTAAAGAGAATAAAAATGGAGGTCTACTTCCAGCTCCTTTCCTGACTGTTTAAAGTTGAAAAGATTGCCGAGTTGGTCCTCTCGACTCGTTAAACAGACATGAGAGGCGGTCGTCTTTAAACCCTTTTCCGACCGTTTAAAAACGAAAAGATTGTCGGGCCTTTGTCGTTTTAGGTTCGTTAATGGTAACGAAACGACGTGATATCGATCACTTTTTTACTTTTTCGGGTCGGTGTCACTACTCACGAAAAGTACTCCTCGGTCGTGATGATCGGGCGGTTCTTTCGAGCATCATTTTATACTTTTTCAGGCTTGAGAGACACAACTTTACGAAAAAACACCCCCCTGGAGTTTTCTTTTCCGCTGTCTTTTCAAACTCTCTAAACATGAAAAGACGTCGAGTTCTTCCTTTGTCAGACTCGTTAAAACTTAATGACATCGGCCTCCGTCGAAATGACGCTCTCCAAGCATATGCTATGCCCGTCAAGCTTGTCATCCAAAAATAACCGGGGTACTCGCCAGAAATGGTGGGGGAAATAAAGGAACCGTAATCGTCGTCATCGGCAGTATGTCGCTCTTGAACATGGCACTATTTTCATTCGTGTCTGGGTGGGGACATCTCATCTCGCTTCACTTTTGCCTCCATGGGTTTGGGTTATCCTATTTGGCCATTCATCTGCTCATTGTCCTTTCATTACGACCTCTGATCATTTGACCCCCAAATACTGCCAAATCCGTCATTGTGCCGCCGATATGTTCAAGAGAAGTTGGCCTCTACAAGTATAACCTCCCTCTGATATTTCACACAAAACATATTGTCTCTTCCCGTCTCGTGTCGATGATGTGGGAAACATTATGGCCCACCTTCGATAAAGGTCACCTCCTGTCGACTTCAGCTCATTATCCAGGAGTGACCTAGAGACTCCCTTCAGGTACCTTGGAGCCTGCATGCCTCAATGGCAGGTTCTTCGGGTTCGACGCGAGGTTTTCATCATTGGCCTCCGATCGGATAACTCTACGGGTGTTCGACATCGGCTCATTCATTCACACGCCGTAGATTGTACCTATAGTACCTTGAGGGCCATTGTCATTATTCGTGGTACCTCTCGCGTCTGTTAACAGCTTTCATCATTGGCTGGTAATCAGACGATGTTCATGCATGTTCGACTTCAACTCACATGTTCACATGCTTGAACTTGTACTTATGTTCGGGTCGAGATGGAGCACAAGGCCCTGGATTGTGTCTGTTTTAATCCAGGTGTGATTTTTGATACATGACTCATTCACTGGATCGCTGCGACCATACTTGAGTCGATTCATTGATCCTAACCAGATGGCTGCGTCCATACTACGGATCTAGATGTACTCTCTTATGGATGGCTGCGACCATGCCGCATGTATTTGAACTATCAAATTGTATCTCTCAATGCAGATTCTCGGTGGCAGCTATATATGTTCTTGTAAAGCATTTCATCCCTCTCTCTCTCTCTCGGGCCTCATGCTTTAGGGGGCATCTGTTACACAGTAATTTGTCACTGTTGGTCACCGTCCCTGTTACCCTTGTTTTCGTACATTGGAGGACACATTTCGAGACCTGTGACCAGTGACATAACCTAAAACACTTGCATTATGTTCCCTGAGTATGTATCTCATGTTCCCTGAACACACCTTTTGCAAATTATCCCTAAAAAGTGCCCTTTTTCCATTGGCGCAGGTACACAGTGTCTTACCTGCGCCAATGACTCAAATCCTCAAAAGGGGGCGCGCCCATTGGCGCTCTGTCCTAGAGCAACACCCGTGCCACCTAAATTTGGTAATGATTTTTTGCCAACGCGCACCCATATGTTTTTTCCTCTCTTATCATGAAGTTCTTTGAGGGAAAAATCCTCAGGACAGAGGTCGAGAGTCATCATGACAACTAATGACAACTATCCTTAGTGGCTTTTCAGGGATAATGCCAATCCACAATGGGCGTCCTGGTACATTGTATCTTCCTCCCTTCTCCATCTATAAATGACTGTCCTCATGCATTAAACAAGGGAGTTTTGCTAGAATCTTTGTGAGTGCTGAAGTAATGCTAGAGTGATAATAAGAATTGTGAAGCATAGGGAGGTTATGCTGCCGAAATCATGAGAGAGAGAAGGTCTTTGCAAGGCGTATTTAGCTGCTTGCCCAGTCAGAGAATAGGTTCAACGTCAGAACCTTGGTTGTATCTTTCTCTGTTTTTATTTATTAATAGACGACTATCATTATGGTTCCACTCATGTTGTCTTTATAATGATGATTGAGTTATATCTTTTTTGACTGATATATAGTTGCATCTATTGGATTTTATGCTTGTATTTGTGTCGTTCTTTGCATGTGCAGGTGTCCGTTCACGAGGATCGTGGGGATTGTGACCAGCTGGAGCAAAGGAACGGGAGCGAAAATTCTTCTACAAGTACTAGCGTTGGAATCCAGGTAGGCCATCATCATCGATATTTGATTTGCAATTAGGAACCTGCGTGTTAGCGTTGTGTGATTGTTGCTAGACCCGTGTTGGGATAGTGGGATTGCCTCTATCCGCAGAGGGTATTTACCTGTTCAACAACCATGATTGTTAATGAAAAGCCTTGGGCTCACTAGCTTTGCCCTGATATACAATGGTTCATTTTCTTCCTTTTTCATTACCCTTTTCACTTCCTCAACTCTTGTATCCTGATGAGTCATCAAGGATGCTAAGGCCATCACTTGCATATCCAATCTTGCATTGGTATCCTAAAAATTCATATTTGTTAGAGTGTGGTTGTGCATGTAAAATTCAGCCAAATTTTCTTTGTCTTCCATGTTAGCTTGGCTGTAAAATTCAATGAACTGTTTGTAATCCTGAAAGGATGATAGATCCATGTTGTGCCAAGGTTTTGATTTGGAACTGCAACCATTGTTCTCTGAGAAAGAGGGCATAAAAATTTGATGGTTGTCTACATTGCAATGCTTCCATGGAGGGACTTGCCATGGTGACAAGTTGTGTTTCTTTCTCCTGCAACCTCTCTCTCAACCTCATGTGTTCTTCCTGTAGCTGCTCTTTCATTATAGACTCTCTCACTCTTAGCTCACTTAATTTTTTTATCATTTCAATGACCTTTTCTTCCACGAGGCCTACATCCTCTACCTTCTTAAATTTAGCAATTTTCATCCACTTGTGGGTTCTTCCTATTTCTATCTCTAGCTCATAAAGGAGTAGGACTGCAAAGTTTTCATGGATAATCCTCCCTCCTTCAATGAATTTGTAATAGGAGCTCAATCTAGGTTGTGGGCTAGGTTCTTCGAGCTCTTGTATGTATTTTCCAACAATTTTTTAGGTGGTGGCTACCTCTTGTGAATCTTTCTTTAGCTCCTGTAGCTTCCCCTGTTCTTCCTTAAGAAAAATTTACCCCTCCTGTAGCAAACCCCATCTCTCTTGTAGCTTCTCTTTTTCCTCTTCCTCAAATGCAGATTGTGTCCTTGGATTCTTAAAGGTGACATACCTAGTGGTAGGCCTACTCACAGGTGCCATGGGTGACTTGTTTTTGGTTCTAGGAGGAGATGACCTCCTCAATTTTTCCCTCACTGGGTCCTATTTCTTCATGTTTGCTTGGTGACTCATCAATAATTATAGGAACCCTAGTAGGAGTTTGTGGATTTCCTTGTTGAATTCTGGTGCTCTTCCTAGTTCTAAAATACATTTGACTTGGTCTTCATTTCTTCCTTTTGGGTTTGACATGAGTGCTAGCTACGGTTGCAACCACTTCCTGTTTAGTGTCTTTTGTTCCTTGGGGTGGAGAAGTCTTCTCAGGGATTTTCTTTCTTCTCCTTTCTTATCCTCCTCTTCTCCTTTCATCACTACTTCTCCTTCCTTTGTCTCTATTGCCTCTTTCTCTTTTGCCTTTGTTTCCTCTTCTTTTGTTCTTGTTGCCCCTTCCTCCTCTATCTTTCTTTCTTCTTCTTCTGAACTTGTTGCCTCTTCCTCTTTTGTCTTTGCCCCTTATTCTTACTCTGTTTTTCCCTCTCTTCCTCCAGCGCTAGAGGCTATGGTTTCTTCCGGTGGGCTTGTGTTTTTATGAAAGCCTCCCTATCCATGTCTACAAATTTGTTCCATATGACAAGGATTCTCAAATGGTTCAAAGCATCTACCACTATCAATTTGATGTAACGATGGTGAGCTAAATGTTGATGTTTTCCTTCCCTTACCTTCTAACTCATCTCCATGATTGACTGCAGAAGAAAATGAGGGACACTAAGTCTTTGAGAAAGGGGTAATTCTGCCTTAAATCTCAGCTCTTGGAGCAACCTGAAGTAGTAGGCATAAAATACACTTAATCTCCCTTAACAAGATATGTATTAAGGATATGGTAGGCTACCTCATCCCAAGGGTAAGGCAAAATTTCTCTCCTCCCTCCATTCTTGTCTTCTACGAGCTTCTCTTTTGAAAGGAAGAAGTTTTTCCTAGTTGTGGCACTTAGTTTATTGTCTTGTTTGCTCCATCTCATTCCTAGAGGCAAGTTGGCTACTCTACTGATATTTTCTGGATTGAGAGAAATGGGCAACCCTTTGACAACAGTTGTGGCACTATCTTGCCCTTGAGAGTGTAATGTTGTCGCAAATTCATGGGCAAGGTCATCATTATACCCCTTTAGCAACTCAAAGAAACCCAACCACTGGTGATTTATAAACATGTCAACTACAGGAGGGTGTTGGTGAATTCTCCTAGTGTCCGAGGGTTCCCTTCTATTAAATCCTCCTGCCATTTCTTCTCTATTACTCCTTGATGCTATATAGGTATGGAATTTAAAAAATTCAAGTAGTCTTAGTCGTGAAATAGTGGTACAGTGCTTGGTGATAGTGAGGAAGAATGGTGCTCAAAGTTATACTCACCAAGCTCTTTATTTTATCTTAACCACATCAAATTCCAAAAGGATCCCCTATTGATCAATTCATTGATATATGCTCTTAATTTCAGGGAAAATTTCCATGAAATTAGGTGTAGAAATAAAGAAGGAGGGTATCACTGACTTCTTATCAAAGCAATTTTGGTTGTGCATGAAGTTTTTGAACAATATCAAGCCAATGTGACTCATTTTTCTCCTCTCAATTCCTCTTGTAGCTCATCTCGACCCTCTTGTAGCAATTTCAGGCCTGCCTGTATCTTTCTCTTGTAACACTGTGCAAGTAGGGTTAGAAACTCCTCGGTGGCACTCTAGCTGCTTGATGCACTAGCTCGTCCTTCCTCCACTGGTTTTTGGAATGAGTGATGGTGTAAATGGAGTCGAGACAACACATAATATCCTTTTTTGGTTAAAATATTGGAGCATTATGGTAAGTTAGCATTAACATGAGTTTCTTATTTTAGACCGTTGTCCCCACTAACTATAATCATCTCTCCCTCCTTGTGATTATCACCCCACTCTTTGAGGACACCAATTTTTTTTGAGTTGACATTTCCACATTGCATGGGTGACTTAACACACACTTGCGTTGACTAGTCGAGGGTGGCCAAGTTCACTAGCCACTTCCAACCTATTAAAACACCTTTTCTCACTTAAAACACATTTTTGTCATCTTTTATGTAGAGGGAGGAGGTTAGGGTTGCCATACCTGAGCCTACCTGTGGATCGATCTGCTGCAGAGGCTTACATGCTAGAGTTGGACCTTACATCATTATGAACAAGGGAGTTGATCTTTTTCACTTATTTCTTGTGCATGTCTTCATTTTTTATGATGCCTTGATTGTTGATATTACGATGTGTTTGTAGGTGCCTCTTCTAACATCCAATCTATTGGTGGTGGTGGAAAGCCTCCCTGAGAATGAGGTGTCTCTTGATGGCTGCAAACCAAGCTTCATCATCCCTTCTGGTGGTGGAAAAAAGCATAACATCAATGTTTACTATGTGGCTGTACAAGTTGCTACAAGAGGAGTTTATTCCTGTAGCAGTCTATTGTTCTCCCCTTGAAGTTTTCAGTTGGCATAAGGGAGATGAGGGAGATGATGATGAGTGATGAGGACAGGGTTAGAATCATGGAGGGGTAGTGTAGGCATTGTAGAGATAGAAAATGATAGCTTATGTGTTTTTTTGTTTTTGTTTTTTTTTTTTAACGGAGGACATAATGGACAAGTTGGAGCAAACTTTTGGTGAAATGAGTGGATGGATGATGGATGGGTGATGGAAATCTCATAGGATGACCCTATTTATCATTTCTCAGAGTCAGGATGGTATTTTGGATCATTTTACTCCTCAGATCTCCCTCTTGTAGCTCCACAGGCTCCTCTTGTAGCATTACAAGACCTTCTAGTAACGTAGGTCCTTCCTGTAGCATCACAGAGAGAAGGTGAATTTCAGATTTCTTGATGATGTGATGGTGGAGAGAGATATCAATGTGAATGGAGAGGATGGGTATGCGGTGTATGGATAGAGGAATGGATGACAGGCTGTAAGTATTTGCCTGTAACCATGAAATCTGCCACTATGTATAACTCCACAAAACAAAAGAGAGGTTAGAAAATATGATATAAGATATTAAGCTTCTTCTTTTTCTCTTTTATTTTCTCTCTTTTTTTTGCGTTTTCTTGAGACACATAGGCTGCCTCAGATGCAGTTTTCAACCTACATGCCTTCCCTAGGTGCCTCAAGGGAGGTTTTCACATAGGGATCTTTATTATTATTTGATTTTATTTATTTATTTATTTATTATTATTTTTTTTTCATGGGCTGCCTCAGAGAGGTTTTCAACCCATGAGTTGGCCTTAGATGCCTCATAGAGGTTTTCATTCAAGCCTCTTATTTTTATTTTTTTATTTCTAAGAGCGTTGTGGATTGGAAGCTATGACACTCCCAATCACATTCAATTCCTTGATGGCTGAACTGATAAATTCCTCCTTGGATAGAGGTCCTCTATATAACTTCAACCTGTAACCATTTACAAGCGAGGGGATGCCTTCCTGATCAATGGTTATGATCTAGAAAAATCCATTTTCATGACACTTTTCCACTAGGAATGGGCCCAACCATCTTGTCATTAGCTTCCCTTTAAAATATTTGAACGTAGAATCATATAACAAGGCCCAATCCCCTTCTTGAAAGGTCCTTTCCTTGATATGCATGTCATGCCAGACCTTTCTTTGCAACTGTATGACTTCAATGTGTAAGAGAGCTTGCATTTTGAACTCATATAAGCCATTCAGTTGGAGAAGTATTTCTTGTTGTGCTATGGTGACATCTAAGTCCAATTGAGATACCATTCTCAAAGTGTTATATTCAAACTCAATAGAAAGCAAAGCTTTCTTCCCATAAACCAAATAATATGGAGTGAATCCAGTGGTGGTTTTCCAAGTGGTATTGTAGGCCCAAGTGGCCTCTACTAGTCTCTCTACCCAATATTTCCTGTTGTTTCTAAAAAACTTGGTGAGGATTCTCTCCAGTGCTCTGTTTGTGACCTCTACTTGCTCATTTGCTTGAGGATGATAGGCAGTTGATGTCTTATGCTTGATATGGTGCTGCCTCATGAGATCCTCAATCAAATTGGATGTGAACTGTGCTCCTTGATCAGTGGCTACCTCCCTTTGATACCCAAACTTATGGAAGATGTTCTCTCTTAAAAAATATGTCACTTTCTGCTAAGTTGTTTCTTTGACTACCTTTGTATCTGCCCACTTTGTCAAGTAATCAGTGCACACAATGATGTACTTTTTCTTCCTCGATGGTGGATCAATTGGCCCAATGAAATCCATGCCCCACTTGTCAAATGGCTCTAAGGGCACTTGAGTTTATAGGGGCATTTCATCCCTGGGTGTACGTTTTCCTATTCTTTGGCACTGATCACATCGTGTGGTATATATCCTTGCATCTTGATGTAAGGTAGGCCAATAGTAACCAAGCTGTAAAAATTTAAAGGTTGTCCTTTTTAAAGCAAAATGACCTCCACAAGGACCATCATGACATGCTGAGAGGATGTAAAAGACATACTCCTCTACTACACATCTCCTCAAGATTTTATCTCGTCCCAATCTAAAGAGATTGCCCCCAATCCAAGTGAAAGGGGAGATTTTCCTTACAATCTTTCTTTTCTCCTTGGGTGATGGATTAGGAGGGAATCTCCCAACAACCAAATAGTTTTCTATGTCAAAAAACCAGGGAGAAAGAACCGAGATGGAAAAGAGGTGCTCATCTGGTTGTTGATCATCCACCATCTCTTCATTACATGTGGGCAAGGTTAACCTGGACAAAAAATCTGCAACCCCAATTTCTTTTCCTGGTTTGTCAATGATAGTCAAATCAAACTGTTGTAGCAATAGCAACCACCTAATTATCCTAGCATTAACATCAGGTCTATTCATCAAATATTTAATAGTTGCATGATCAATATGAACAAAAATTTTGGTACCAATGATATAGTGCCTAAATTTTTTTAAAGAATGTACTACAACTAAGAGTTATTTTTCACTGACAGTGTAATTCAGCTCAACTTTAGACGAATTCTTACTAATGAAGTAAATGGCACAAGGAAACTTATCCTCTACTTGTCCCAATGCTCCCTCCACAACTTTGTCTGATGCATCAATATGGATATGGAAAGACAATGCCCAGTTGGGACCTCTTTGGATGGTTGCAATAGTCAATTTTTCTTTCAACACTTCAAGGGCCTCTTGACAACTGTTGGTCCAATAGAAATCTACATCATTGTCTAGTAAACCAAACAAAGGTGAAGCCACTTTACTAAAGTCTTGAATGAATCTCCTATAATACCTTGTTATTCCCAAGAATCTCTTAACATCCATTTGCTTCTGAGGGGTAGGGACCCTTTTTATGATGGCAATTTTTTTTGGTCTACCTATATCCCTTCTTTGCAGATGCAATGGCCAAGGACATACCCCTCATTCATCAAGAACTCACATTTCTCAGGGCTTAGAGAGAGATTCATTTCAATGCATTTTTTCAAAACCTTTCACAAATTGGAGAGACCTTCATGGAAGTCACATCCATAATGAGTGAAATCATCCTTGTATATTTCCACAAAATCATGAACCAATTCAGAAATTATACTCAAAACTGCCCTCTTGGTCTTTGGGGCTAATCTAGATTTTATTGTATCCACTAAATGCATCCAGGAAGGAGAAGAATTGCTTCCTTGCAAGGCCATTTAGGACTTGGTCAATGAATGACAAGGGAAAATGGTCCTTTTTTCTGGCCTTATTGAGCTCCTCGTAATCCACACAGATCCTCCACTTCCCATTCTTCTTGCGACCTAACACAAGAGGTGACACCCACTCACTATCTGAAATATGGTATATGAACCCTGTATCTAGTAGTTTTTGTAGTTCCTCCTTCACAATATCCTTAAGATTTGGGTTCATCCTCCTCTCAGGTTGGAACACATGCTTAAATCCCTCCTTGATGTAAAGATGGTGAGTACAGACCGAGGGATGCACACCTTTGATTTCCTTGTAGTTTGAAGCAAAAGCATCCAGGTGTTGCCTCAGCACTTGGCACAATTTTTCTTCCCACTTGGCCGAGAGAAGGGTTCATCTTTAAGGTTCTGGATGGGCCAAAATCTATGATATTGACATGGTATGGACTTGAGTCAATAGGGCATAAGTCAGCCCAAGGATTATTCTAAGGTTGTTTCATCAACTCATCAATGGGTATGGGAGTTGGAGGTTGATTCTGAAAGATATGGTCAATGAGATCATCTTCATCAGGTTTTTCCCCCTCTTGTAATGATGTCTAGAGTGCATATTGGGTGGGTAGTGGTGTGATATAGTTCATATTGTTCCTCCTCTTCCAACCACAAGGGTAAGTCATGCTCAATACAAGGTTGAGCAGGAGAATGCGATACCAATTATTTAGACAAATGTCCATTCTTAATGGTCATGTTCTGAGCCCTACAACTAATGTCATCATTAACAGTGGATAAACATGGCCTTCCTAAGATGAGAGGATAATCATTGACCTTGGTTTTTGGCTGGAGAACCAAGAAATCAGTAGGATATTCCCAAGGGTCAATGGAGACCATAACATATTCAACAACTCCCTCAAGAGGTATTGTGGATCTGTCTACAAGTTGCAACATTGTGGTCTTTCTCAAAGATTCTTGGAGGTTTAGTTCCTTAGTCATCACATTGATTGCAACCCCAAGATCGATCAGGGTGTTAGGGAAAATAAGGCCATCAATGTGCACATCTACTACAGGGCTTCCAGGGTCTTGATATTTCAGGAAGATCACTCTCCCAAGCATCAAATCAGATAATTGCCCAACAAAATTTATGGTGGGGGTGTCTCTTTTTCTTCTCCTAAGATGTTTGAAACATTTCTCTTTCATAATATTTTTTATAGATGGGAACATCTTTAATAGCCTAGAGAAGGGGTATTTTAACACACAAATTATTCAATTCTCCAAAATGTTCAACCTCTTTTGGGGTGTGTTGGCTAGGGTGGATCAACCTATTAGGGAAAGGAGATGGATTGAATTGAGGAACACTCTCTTCGTTCTCTCCTTCAAAATATTCAGGTGGAGAATGTGGATGGTTATGTAGAAGCACTCTCCCAGACCGAAGGTTGATATCATGGATTTCCGTAGCGAAAGTAGGGTAAGATGTCTCTCCACTGTAGACTTATTGGGCTTGCTTGTTGTTTGGGTTCGTATTTAGTTGAGTGGGAATTTGAGGTTTCTTAGGTGGAGTAGGACGAGTAAGTTGTGGTTGAGGTTGGGGTGGAGGTAGTAAATCATGAGGTTGGTTAACTTGAGGCCCCCACCCTTGTGATGGGTTTCCCATTGAGAAGATTGGGGTGGATACGACTGAAAAGGATGACTGATAGGTTGAGGAGGATATGGAGGAGCATAAGGCCAAGAAGGGGGTGTGGACTAGGATGGGTGAGTGGAAGAGTACCAAGGTGGCAAGGGTGTATTCGGATTCAGATTATAATAAGAGTAGTGTGAAACTTGCATGCCTTGTTGATATGGCCTAGGTCCTTGAGGTCTTCTTTGATTGATGAAACAAAGTTGTTCTGACCCCCTTTCTGCTCGATATACATATTTTAGTCTTGGAAAAGAAGGTCACTTGTTTATTGCATGATTTGCTTCATAGAATAGGTAAACCTCTATGACATTTAAGCAACACTCGCTCCTAGGATGTCTTTTGGTGCATCTTGGGAAGAAAATAGCTAATGCCCTTTTTGCTTCCTCTTGATTTATTTTTATTTTCATGGTATCCATTTGTAGTGCAAAGATATGCATCATTTCACTCTTGAAATCCTTCAACATTTTTCCTATCTCATTCTTAATGGAAGCTGTGGAGTGAGAGGAATTGACCAAGCCTTGACTAGCCCTAACCTTCTTTCTAGCAGCCCTAGAGTGATTATTGAACACAATTTTAATGTCATCATAGAATAACTGATAGATATCTCCCCCATACAACATGTTGAGGATCTCCAAGATGTCTTCCTCGATCCCTTAGAGAAGACCTAGTTTGAGTGATTCAGGATCAAGGGTGTAACTGGCCCTCCTATAACTCAGTTGAAATCTCTCATCATAGTCTTCTAGGGATTCATCAAGTCCAAGAGTCATCCTAAAGATTTCTTCCTTGGTTTCTTTTTACCTACAGTAATCCTTTTACTTTTTATTGAAGGCTTGTTTCATTTGGGCACAGGTAGTGACACTACCCCTAGGCAGACCCATAAACTAGTGCAAGGTTGCATCCTTAAGGGTAGAGGGGAATAAATTTAACTTCTGCTCATTAGAGGCATATTCATAGGTCCTATAGACAACACAAAATTCAAACATGAAGGTATCAAGATCCTCAGAGGTTAAGCCATGGAGGTGTGGAAGGGAAGTAGGGCTTATATTATTCATTCTAGCCTCTCTATTGGTCTCTCTAATAGGGAAAACCTCATTATTCCTATTTTCAGCCATAGTTTTGGTAGGTGAAGTGGGTTGTTCTTCTTCCCCAATAGGTTCTTCAAAAATTTCAGGTTGCTCACCTAGAGGGTCTGCTAACTCCCCTGTAGTCAGAGAGGGAAGCTGACAACCACTGAAGAAGAGTGAAGGTTGATTACTTGAGGGTGTGGGGGTTTTTGGTAATAGTTTTCCTTGACTATCCCTACTCCTACGAGGAATGAAATAATTTTTTGTCTCTTTTTTATTTTATGTTACTTCTTCAAAAATTCTATGCAAAACAGAAAGCAATGCTTAAGAAGAGACAACATCTACTTAGAGGCCTCCCCAGAA
This sequence comes from Pinus taeda, assembly GCA_000404065.3. Classification (NCBI taxonomy): domain Eukaryota; kingdom Viridiplantae; phylum Streptophyta; class Pinopsida; order Pinales; family Pinaceae; genus Pinus; species Pinus taeda. The sequence goes on along the minus strand of APFE031089871.1, from coordinate 1,169 downwards.
ACAATGCCAAAAAGTGGTGAGCCATGGTATTGAACCAAGAATGTTGCAACTCCCTAGGGATCCTCAACTCAAATTATCAACCTGGGGTTCGTACAAACTTTGAGGTGATAGTGATATATGCATAGCATATAAGATTCCACTCATGCCACCCTCAGTTATGACATTAGATCAAAAAGTGCTCAAAGACCCTTCCTTCTACTGAATTAGAATGAAAGCTTGATAAAAGGACAAATTGGAAATTTCTTCTAGTTATGAAAATAGAAATTCCATTAACTCAACTTATAAAACCATAACTACTCAATTCATGAAAATACAAAGGCTAACCTACTTGCATAAATGAAGCTATGTTTTCTTGTAGCAAAATTCACCAAATTACCTCACCTACTTGGAGTGGCCTAGGAACTTTTCCTGATCATATTATCACAGCTAGGGGTTATTATACGTCTATGCTAATTCAAAGTTGCAGTGTGTATAGAAAATGATGAAGAAAAAGGCTACTACTAGTTTGCTATAGGCGACCTGTAATGCTACAAGTAGGATTGTAATGCTACAAGAGGGAATTCAAATGGTTTTGGAGGGTGAAAACATTGGATTGAAGGTATGGAGAGGGTGATAGTAGTTGAAGTAAATGAAATGAGGTTGGTTTTAGCCCCTCACCAAGATCAAGACCTCTTGGAAGCCTATCTTGCACTAGGATGAGTTCTCTCGGTGACCTAGACATAATAGCTTATAAAATGGGGTTTTTGGGACAGAGTTTGGAGCTGGAAGGAGAAGATGAAAGAGCTTCGGATGGAAGTGGTGAAGGTGCCATTCCATGCAGATCAATTAACCCTACAATGAATCACATGCATGCATCCATTTTGTTAGTGTCGGTCTTGAAAGCCCTCCATCAGTGATCAAAAAGCTCTTTGCATTTGCATTAGTAGGTGTCTCATTAGTGTCAAATTTTGCATCCCGTTAGGCATGCCATAACCCTGATGGAGGAGCTGGTCTTTATGCCCCTCTTGGCTTTGCTGGATCAGGTCATATCAGTTATTAAATTTTTTCAAACTTGTCTTGATGTGTCTTATTGTCAAAGTCCTAGGTCTAGGGTTTTGGTCATTTGTCTCTGCAAGGTCATGTCTCTGAAAATCCATGAGTACTCAGCAAGCCAGAGGGAGGTTTGTTAA
>APFE031089870.1:0-26180 GCA_000404065.3 Pinus taeda | reverse complement strand
TGATCATGAAGTACTTCAGCTGTGAGGGGAGGTTCTCTCGACTATATGCCTATCACATCAGGTTTCTCATGCACTTTACCAGGGTGAGGATGATGAACCTCCCATTTTTCATATGCAAGAACATAGAGAGGATGAACGCCTTCATGCTACATAAGACCCCTCAGCAGCAGCTTAACAGTGTGTATGACTTTGCTCTTATCCGGATTTTGGTAGATCATCAGTTGGGATTGCAGGGCATGGCTTGGGAGGAATTCATCTCCCGTGACCTCTTCAACACATCACAGGTACTATCAGATCCGGAGCAGGAGATAGGTGGTCCTTCTCATCAGTATGAGCACCATGAGACCATGACTATGCCAGTATTTGTGACATATCAGAGAGGCAGTAGGCACTTGTTTGCAGCATCAAAACGAGTGTTATCTCCACCCGGGGTGGAAGGGGCCTCGCTTCCAGCATCGACTACACAGGTACAGGACAAGGGCAAGAGTCCCGTACATGATGAGGGGCCATCAGGTGAATAGGAGGCTGATTTCATCCTCATTCAGGATGATGATGTAGAGGTGGAGAATGCCTGACTTAAGATGATTATTCAGGAGTAGAACACGAGATCCAAGACTTGTCATGCAATGTGGAGAGGGCTAGATGGATCATCAAGTATCTGGAGTAGAGGAACAAGTAGCTTGAGGGCCAACATGAGATCATGGAGCTACAAAGCATCCGTGAGAATCGACAAGTTGCCCAACAAAGGAGGATCGAGCTCACTACCCTGGAGCAAGAGATCAACAATGACCGTGAGTCCTGGCTAGAGTGGATCAACATACACCTGGAGAGACTACTGGAGAAGGCCAACAGAGACAAAACCATACTGAGGAGGATGGCTTGTCATTACAGGGCACGAAACATGAGTGCAAAGACTCGGATAAGGAGCTTGAAGGCCAAATTGAGCAAAGCAACAAAAGAGGCAAAAGAAGCAAAAGAGAAAGATCGGCTTCGAATCTTGGTTGAAGCTTCTGTGGCCTAGCATAGTTCCTCTTAGAGAACCTCCATCCCAAATTTCAAGAAATTTGGGACAATTTTGGTCACATGGAAATTTTTGGTCACAAACACTGGTTTTTTCTCCCTGTGCGCCGCGCCACTGGCACGGCGCGTAGGATTGGGAGCTCTAGATGCGAAATGGCTTGCATTTTTGGATTCAACATCCAAAATCACGACTACTAGCACTTGGGCAAGAAATTTGGGCACGATTTGAGTCTCCAGGAGGTCAAAAATACCCAAAAAATGACCTCTCTGCCCCTATTTTGACACACAAGAAGCAGTCTTGGGTGAATGAAGATTTGGAGGGGAAAAGGAGCTCTAAATTCAAAAATTCCACTTGGGTTAGAAATTAGACGGGACAGGCTTTCCAACAAGCACACTTGGGCACATTTTGGACTCCTGCAAGTGCCTCAAAACTGGCCCCAAAGTGGTGCGGCGCATATAGGAAAAATGGCCAATTTCACCTTTGTTTCGCGAAATTTCAATTCATGACTTCTGCAAAGTGGGCCCGCTCATCTACACTTCACTTTTTCGGCACATAAGGCGGCATTTAAAGTATTTTCACTCTAGATTGGCTTCTATCCAAATGGCAAAGGAAGGCAAACAATCACCCCAAGCCATTTGTCATGTTTGTAGCGCTGCACCTGTAGCGAATGGTTGGCTTTCCACCTCCATTTTGTAATGATTCAAGTAACTCCCCAGCCCTTGGGCGTTCTATCTCTTCATGACACATTCTATGTATTGTATGCAAACTATTTGCAAACGGTTGGTTGGCTTGTAATTTTTGGGAGACTGTGGGAAAGAAACTTTGTTTCTTCATTGTATATTTTTACAGAGGATTAATGAAAGGCAACATCTCTGTTTCATGAGATTCATGTGGTTGTGAGTGTGGCAAATGTGTCTCTGATGTTTCATATGTATCATTTTATGTTTCATAGTTCATTTCATATTCATTTCCAGTGAAATTTTCTAAGTTAGATAAGGTAGAATTCAATTTTATTGCTCTGCTTGTGGGAAAATTTCATGTTCAATGTTCTTTCTTCTGTTGAAAAGGATTCATGTACTAATGCCCTTTCCACTCTCCTAAGCAATCTCTCCATTCCGCGTTGTTTCAAACTAAATTGCTGGACTCTCTGCCTATCTTGCCTCATGAAGTAATCTGTGCCTTTGTATTAAATTCTCTGTTCAGTGTGGTCCATTGGTCCCATACTATCTTAGAAACACAGTCATTCATAAAAATCACTTCTTGTATCCATATTCACTTACTAGCCTAAGATAAATATTTCACTGTATGTCATCTCAGGCCATTTCATTTATCTATTCACTGAGTGTGACTTGGAGAGAGCCCTCTCCTGTTCTGGTAGGGCTAGCTACCAGACTGAGCTTGGTTTGTGGTTACCTGAATTTTGCCTTTAGCCTAAGGCAGATTTAGGTGCTAACACCATCAATACCTCCAATCTAGAACAAGAAGCAAATTAATCCAAATCCAAGGGCCTGGTTCAATCCACATCAACAAGTCACTGAATCCTAGGTTCTTGTCTCTCTAAAGCAATCATGGACTCAAAAATTGAAGCTCTCTCAACTCACATGAGTGAATACATCTAGTATGTAAGATCCCGTCATGATTGGAAAATTCTTTGGAATTTGGCCTTCATAGAAAGAACTACTTTATTGGATCCAACAAAAATGGAAACTAAAAGGTCAAATTAAGCTTGAACTTGGAGCAAAGGACTTCTTTAGGGTCATATTTGCTAACATAAAAGACTACACTCACTTCTTTGAAAACGACCCCTATTTCTTCAACTCCACAGTATTGTATCTTTGATTCTAGACATAAAGATTTGTTCTAGATAAAGAATACTTCTTAGCATGTCTAGTCTGGATAAGAATGCACTCTTTACCCAAAGAATTTTGGGATGAGGAGATACTAGCAAGAATTGACAGCGCTTTAATGCTTTCAAATTCCCCTATCAATTTCTATCCCCGCCGTCCATTGCCCTATCAAAGTGCCACCCATGGGGACGCCCGCACAGGTTATCACAACAGTCATAGGAAGCATGACCAATTTGAAGTAGGTCTAAAATTTCAAATTTACTTGACCTTTTACTCAAAATTTGGGATGATTTTTTGTTTATTCTTCATCTTAAAATTGGATTATTATTATTATTATATTATTTTTTAATAATAAATTAGAGATAAGATGGAATTCATAAAACAATATTAGTTTAGTTTAGTGAGATGATAGTAAAATATAATGGAATCAATTGACATTCTAAAGCCATGGAAATTGAATAAAATTTAAAAATTTGGGGAAGATGGTACTCACATAGTAAAATTGTTAATAATGTTTTTCCTTATTTGATTTAAATTGGATTGGATTCAAAATTTTGGCAACTATTTTTTTTTAAATTATATTAATTACATTGATAAGTGTTTTTATTTTGGAACACTACTTTCACAATTTTAATTTAATTATCAATAATTATTAAGTAGATGGTATGGATTAAACTTCTACATAAAATTGTAGAATGTTTATTATAGTACATATAAATTAAAGGTTCAGATTTCACTACAAAGTAGTTATGCCTAAAATTTATTTTGATAAAATCTTAGTTAGGCCTCGAATTTATTTTGATAAAATCTTGATTTTTGTTGTTTAAAATAGTTTTTTTTACTGCATATATAGAATGATTCCTATCAACATTTACCAACCATTTAATTTTTATAGCTATACTAGTTATGGTTTTTACTAATTTTGAATCTAGCAAACTAAGATATATTAACATCATCCCAACCTTTTGTATAAAAATGTCCAAATTCTTAACATATATGTTTAAAAAAATTATCCATAATTTTAAAAAATATAAAAAAAATCAATAACAATCTTGAAATATAATTTGAAAATAATTTTGCATATCCTTAACTAGTAACCATTGGCTATAAATTTCTCATTTAACCAATTACGAAATTATGACAAATAACTTAAATATTTACACATACTTAAATTTATGGTTTCAATTTTTTTTTACCCATCTTTTATAGTTGCTTAATTTCTATATTCATTATACTTTTTGAAGTTTTTGTTTGGCATATATTTAGGTCTTATTTGTTTAGAATTTAATAGAGATTTATTGGAATCACAAATTTGAGTTGTTATTTCTCCATATCACTAAGGTGTTTATGATGCATCTATATATACAACAAAAAGAAAACCATTTTAAACAACACAAACTAAAATTTGAATTTTTTTTTGCCAAATTCCGAGAAAAACTCCAAACAAAGCTATAAAAAAATTTGAAGTATTCATGATGCTAAATTCATATACATGCTAAATTCATATATACAATTAAAAAAAACCATTTTAAACCACAAAATCAAAATTTGGAAAAATAAAAAAAATTCTGACCAAATTCCGACAAAAATTCCAAACAAAGCCATTCAAAAATTCGAGGTCTGCAAAGTAGGATCAACCTGAGCATTAATAGGTATGTGAAGCACAATTAGGCAATAGAGTAGAGTAAAGAAGTCACAAATTAGGTTTGACCATTGCAAAGTTGAGCCCATCTTAGCCCATTATGATCTGGAAAGCATGAGCAACAATATTTATAAGGCTATTTACTATTTAATGTACTTTTCAGAAAAAGCTGATGTGGCATTTATTATGGGTGGTTATATATAAATATTAACGAGTTTCGTGTATCTTATTGTCATTATATAATTATGTTTTATTCTATATTGACCAATATAGTCATATTTTATATGGAATTTTGAGATTTTTTATATTTGGATAATTAAACATATTTACCACGAATTATTATTCATCGTAATTATTAAAATTCTTTGCATTATTTATATTTAAGTAATTAGACTTTCTTTGTGACCAACACCATGGAATTTTGCATCTCATAATTACTTCCAATAATGTATGAACATCAATAATTAATTACACACAAATTTCAACTTTATAGAAAAATTTGGTATGAGAAGAATAATGTGAATGATGTGTATGTTATGATTGTATATGAGTGTTATTTTATAGTCATATTAGGTTTTCCCTAAAGCAATACGTCTTTTTTGTAAATTAAATTTTCTTTCTTTTGATTTTGCTGGAAATCATTACTACTGAGAGGTGGGGTGAATCAGTAACTAGTAACTCAACATATTATAACAGATATGAATATGTTAACTCGACACAAAAATTAACACATAGACACAAAGATTTTTGGTGGAAACACCTAAGGGACAAAGACCACCTTGATGTTACTTTGAAGCTATGAATTTTCTATTATTTGTCAAGAAAATGCTTCCATAGCTGATCAGGTGCTAAAAAATAGCTTAAATTTCAAAGTTTTCGGATTGGTGTGGAACCTAGATGACCGCGTAGTGCTCATCATCTTGAATCCGGTGCAACTCGTTTCGCGTGAACCACTCTCCGTATGACTCCAGAAACAAGTTCTATCCGTTTTCTGAAATAGGTAAATTTTGTAAAATTGGGCAGCCCAATCAGTGGTCCGTACTGCTGACTTGGCACTGACTGTGCAGATTGAGTTGGCAAGTTGAATGGTCAACGAATCTCCTTCAACAAATGAGGAGATGACAAGTGTCATCACCATACATATCTATTTGGAAGTTTTTGATTGGTTGTAGTGTATTGGCTCGGTCAATCAGGAGGTGACACGTGGCCGAATCAAAGACCGCCATGTGTTCTCCTTAGGGCCTATTAAAATTATGGGTGAGGGCTAAAGGCACCGGCAGGGTTCAAAGACGCGACCTTCAAGCTCATAACATAGTGCCTTACTGTTATACCAAACTATGGTTCTTAACATATATACCTACTTGCTTAAAATTAAAGTTTATGAATCAACGCATTTTGGGTTAAGCGGTTAGGCCAACTAACCGCCAACCTAACCACAACATTAAACTTGCCATGTGAATGTGCATAGGCAGTTGTGTTAACCACTGGAGGGGGAGGGCTAGTGCTGGGGATCAGCCCTTGGCTGTGTGGCCCCCTAATGTGACCTAAATGTTTGAACTTAGGGCCTCGACAACCAATATATCTGCACGATTTCCAGTGGATTTGGTGGCCTATTAGCAGAAATCCAAACCAAAATGAGGGTTAGTTGTCGGATTTTCGGCAATTTGTGGAGCGAATAGTGGGAAAACTAGGAGAGGTCATAACTTCTCTAGTTTTCAACCAAATTGGGTGCAGAAAGAGGCTAGATGGCCATTTCTGGACATTCTGGACTCATTGGAGTAGGTTTCAGAAGCATTTGAGCATTGTAAACACATACTTTTACACATTTGAGAATAATAGTGAGGCCCAAGCCATTGGACGCTGGATCAAGGAGACATAGCCCAGGAGGGGTGAACTCCTTCATCATGTTCCTGTTGAGATGTGTTTCTGGTGATGTTTTATACATTTATATGCTATTGTTCAGTTTCTATTTTATGTGAAATTGCTTATAAAATTAACATAGAAACTCATTTTCACTTGCAAAACTCATGAATCCTTAACCACATGAATATAATCTTGTTTATAATCTGAGGAGGATCTTAGCACAACAAAACTAATATTTTTAATCAAATCATTTTGGTATCAGAGCACTAGGTTTTCTTTGTGCAAGAAGGATTTAATTGTTTGCAAGTTTATGTCATGCTTACAAGGTTAAAACTCAGAAGAGGAGAAGGGAAACTGGTTGGAAGCCGTGAAGTTGGGTCAAGGGGAAGGAGGGCAAGGTTGCCACAATCTCTAACACCAGTTCATCCTCATGTTGTAATTGAGACTCCAGTGAGCATGTCTCATGAAGGAGAACTTACAAACATGACAAAAGATGAGAAGGTCTTCAAGAAGACTTTTGTTGATATGACAGAGACGGTGAAGGTCCTCTATGAAGAGAGGAATACGAGGATGCAGGGTGAATGCTTCAAACCTCCCAAAGGAGAAGGTTATTTAGGAGGAGGTAATGGAAATGGAGGTAAACCTCCATGTTCTCCACCATCTTCTTCATCTTCTTCTTCACAGACCCTTATACTCATCAACATACCTCAAAAGGAACTGGTAAATCACCCTTACTAAAACTTGATGTTAAATTTGAGTTTCCCATCTATAATGGTGAAGTGAATTCCAAGAAACTTGATAATTGGATTCATCAGTTGGAGGTCAATTACAGAATTCAAAACTTTCAAGAGGATGACATAAAGATTCGGTTAGCTTCATTGAGAATGGAGGGTGCAACACTAGTATGGTGGGAATAAAAGACACAAGCAGAGATAAAAAAACATGGTAAGATCTCAATTTCTTGGTCTAATTTCATTGTTGAAATTAAAAAAAAAAATTCTACCCTCTAGCTTATATGCAAAAATCTATCATGAATTGGCAGAACTTTAGACAACTTAAAGGTTAAAATGTGAAAGATTAAACCCAAGGGTAAAGGAAAAGAAAAGGGTTTCAAAGGGAAGTGAAAGAAAAACACATCTATCAAGAAGGAAGGAGAGAAATTAACATGCAAACATTGTTCCAAAGAGGGTCATGATGAAGCTCATTGTTGGAAGCTTCATCCTGAAATGAAACCAAAGAAATTCAACAACAAGGGAAAACAAAAGACAACTGAAACCACTCAACAAGATTTGGGATCCGATTCGAGTGATGAAACTAAAATTACAGCCATGGGTATGAAAGGAAAATAATCCATTTCTAGCACTAGTACTTTAAATTCGTACAATGAAACTCTAAATGAAAAGAAGAGGATATAACTTTTTCGCATAAGGGTGATCTCAAAACATAGCAAAATTGATACACTTTTCGATAGTGTCTCTCAAGCCAATCTTATCTCTAAAAACATTGTCAAAAGTTTAAACTTGGAAACCATTCCACATCATACACCATATCCACTTGGATGAGTGTGTGACAATGCACAATTTCAGGTTACTAGAAAGTGTAAACTGAAATTTGCCATTACTGCAAATTTCATAGATGAAGTGGAGCTTGATGTTGTGCCATTAGATATATGTGGTATAGTTTTGGGCAACCCGTACCTCTATGACATAAAATCAATTTTCCATAGACATGAAAACAAATACCATTTCTTCAAAGATGGAGTCGAATATATTGTGAGATCTCATAGCAAGAGACTAAATCTCTCACTTGTTAATGCAGGGCAAATGAAAACACTAGTGAATTCAAGCAAGAATTTTGTGCTTCTAATGATCAAACCTAAGAATGATGTTGATAATGAAGCTTTTAAAGGTTGTGATTCAAAATTAAAATCTGAATCGGTTGATATAGTTAACCAATATGATGAGATGTTTCAGGAACCAAAAGGATTGCCTCTCAAGAGAGGAATCCAACATGAGATACAGTTGCAACAAGATAGTCCTCTTCCTAACATTGGCATGTACTGAATGTCTGTGATGGAAAGTGCAGAAATTAAAAATCAAATTCAAGAGTTGTTGGATAAAGGGATCATTAGGCCATCTCCCTTGCCATGTGGTTCACCTATTGTCTTGGTGCCAAAGAAGGATGGAACATGGCGCATGTGTGTGGAATTCCATTCATTGAACAAAATTACGGTAAATAACCATTAGCCACTGCCTAGAATAGATGATTTACTTGATCAATTGAAAGATGCAAAGTATTTTACTAACTTGGACTTAAGGAGTGGCTACCATTAAATTAGAATTGCTGAAGGATACATTTGGAAGAAAACATTCAAAATAAAACAAGGTTTGTTTGAATGGCTAGCTATGCCTTTTGGTTTATGTAATGCTCCTGCTACATTCATGTGTGTGATGAATGATGTGTTGAGGCCATTTCTTAATGGGTTTGTTATAGTCTACTTAGATGACATGTTAATTTTCAATAACTCTCATGATGAACATGCCATGCATGTGAAAAAAGTACTTGAAAGAACAATTGTATCTTAAGATGTCAAAGTGTGAGTTTGGAAAAACTTCTTTAGTTTAATTGGGTCATATTGTTGGAGGACTTGAGTTGAAAATAGATCCCTTCAAGGTTGATGTCATTTTGAATTAGCCAAGGACCAAAATAATTACTGAGGTAATAAGTTTTTTGGTTGCAACCCAATATTGGAGGAAATTCATTGCTAACTTTTCTTCTATTGCAACTCCCTTGCATGCATTGAGAAGTGTGAAAAAGGTTTTTCAGTGGGGAGGAAAACAACAAAAGGCCTTTGATGCATTGAAGGAGAATATTGGTTCAGCTCCAGTACATGTACTTCCAGACTTGAGACAATCATTTGAGATTCAGACTGATGCGAGTGACTACGCCATGGGTGCATTCCTCATGCAACATGGTAGGCCTATCTGTTTTCATTCAGAAACTTTCAATGGTGCAATGATTAACTATCCTACATATGACAAGGAATTTCATGCATTGGTGCAAAGTGTGAAAAAGTGGAAACACTACTTGATGGGAAAGGAAACAATTATTCGCGTTGATCATCCACCATTGCAATCTCAATCAAAGTTGCAGCAATTAAGGCACTTCCGATGGATGGGTTTTCTTCAACAATTCCACTTGGTAATCAGGGATAAGAAAGGTATCTATAATAAAGTTGTTGATATGATTTCTAGGCCTTGTTAGTGCAACTACTCTACTGAAGCATAATTCTATTTTCCATGAAAGTTATATTGAGCAATATGCATTAGAAAATGAATTTCAAGATGTTTATGCAAGCTTGAGTTAAGGTAACCAAGTAGAGGAATTGGATTATCATTTGCAGGATAACTTGCTGTATCATCTTAGCAAGATTTGTATTCCACAAGGAAAAAGAGTCAACATCATAAGAGAGGCACATACTTCTCATATCGCTGGTGATTTTGGTGTAAGTAAGATGGTAGCACATCTACAAAGGTATTGTTATTGGCCTCGTATGCTTGAAAGCGTTTCATGTTTTATTAAAGGATGTTCACTATGTGCAGTCAGTAAGCTTAGCAATAAGAAGTTAGGATTGTACACACCACTTCCGGTTCCTTCACTACTATGGGAGAGTGTTTCTATGGATATTGTAGGAGGTCTTCCATTGTCAAAAAGAGGTCATGATTATTTGTATGTAGTTGTGGATAGGTTCAACAAAATTTGTATTTTGATGCCATGTAAAAATCAATTTACAGTTGAACAAATAGCTTAGTTATTCTTTCAGAATGTATGGGTTCATTTTGGATTTCCCACATCCATTGTTAGTGATAGTGATTATCGCTTTGTTGGGAATTTTTGGTCAAGATTGTGGGGATTCATGGAAACCAAATTGAAAAAGAGGACAACATTTCATCCACAAACAGATGGTGAAACAAAGGTGGTGAACATGACAATGATACATCTTCTTTGTGGGTATTGCAGCAAGCATCCTAAGTTGTGGGATGAACATTTTCACTATATTCAACATGCTTCAACCGGGCCAAGCACTCTTCAACTCAAACATCACCATTTGAGGCATGTTTGGGACATTTGCATAAGTCTCCTTTGGATTTCATTTTTGGAAAATGTATTGCAATTGATGGTCATAGTGACATAGATAAAGCAAGAAGGTTCGTTGAAGAAATCCAATTGGTACACCAAAGAGTTTAAGAAAAACTTGAAAAGAGCCAAGGAAAGTACAAAGAAAGGCATGACAAGCATCGTGTAGATCATAAGATCCAAGTTGGTGATGAATTTTGTTCACATTAGCACAGAGAGGCTCCAAGGAGAAGGTAAAAAGCTAAAACCAATTAGATATGGTCCACTCAGAATTTTGGATAAGATTGGTAACAATGCCTTCAAGTTAGATTTGCCTTCACACATGCAAATTTACTCTATTCTTAATTTGAGAACTTAACGTTGTATGAGCCTCCTTCGATTGAAGATCAAGGAGAGAATGTTCAAATTCCATCTATTGAAGACGTTTCTCTAGAATTCCTTGATGAGCTTCAACAAGACACTATACTTGATAGAAGAACAAGGACATCGAAAAGAGGAAGTGACGACTATCTTAGAGTGGGGCTCAAGGGAAAAAAATCCTTCAAAGGCCAAATGGATTGGAATTGGGAAGGTGAGGGAATAGTACCCTCACTTGCTAAACAACTGAAGATTATATTTGGGGTCCAAAAGGCTTCTAGTGGGGAGGAATGATTAGGTGCTCAAAAAATAGATCAAATTTAAAAGTTGTCAGATTGGTGTGGAACCTGAACAACCACGTAGTGCTTGTCATCTTGAATCCATCGTAACTCGTTTCGCATGAAACGAACATTGTTTGACTCCAGAAGCAAGTTCTATATGTTTTCTCAAATAGGTAAATTTTGCAAAATTGGGCAACCCAGTTAGCACTCTGTACTGCTGACGTGGCGTTGATTGTGCAGGCTGAGTTGGTAGGTTGACTGGTCAATGGATATCCTTTGGCGAATGAGGATATGAAAAGTGTCATCACTGTACAGGTCAATATGGTAGTTTTTGATTGGTTGCAGGGTATGGACTCGACCAATCAGGAGGTGACATGTGGCCTAGTCAGAGACTGCCATGAGTCCTCCTGAGGACCTATTAAAATTATGGGTGAGGGTCGGAGGGAATGGCAGGGTTCAAACACGCGACCTTCGGGATCATAACATAGTGCCTTATCGTTATACCAAACCATGGTTATTAACATATATATGTACCCTCATAAACTTAAAGTTTATGATTCGATACATTTTGGGTTAAGTGGTTAGGCTAGCCAATCACCAAACTAACCGTAACATCAAAATTTCCATGTGAACACACACAGATAGTTGTGTTAACCGTCGGAGGAGGAGGGCAGCGCTGGGGATCAGCCCTTGGGTGCATGGCTCCCCCACGTGACCTAAATGTTCAGACTTAGGGCCTCAGCAGCCAATATATATATCCAACAAATCCTCCCGGTTTCAAGCAGATTTGGTGGCCCGTTAGTAGAAATCTGGGCGAAAATGAGGGTTAGTTGCTAGATTTGGGCAATTTGTGGAGCGAATAGTGGGAAAACTATGAGAGGTCATAACTTCTCTAGTTTTCGACCAAATTGGGTGCAAAAAGAGGCTAGGTAGCCATTTTTGGACATTCTAGACTCATTGGAGTAGGTTTTAGAAGCATTTGAGCATTGCAAACACATCTTTTTACACAATTGAGAATAATAAAGAGGCCTAAGCCATTGGAAGCTGGACCAAGGAGACTAGCTTAGGAGGGGTGAACTCCTTCATCATGTTCCTATTGTGATGTGTTTTTGGTGATGTTCTATACATTTATATGTTGCTGTTAAGTTTCTATTTTATGTTAAATTTCTCATAAAATTAACATAACAACTCATTTTCACTTTCAAAACTCAAGAATCCTTAAGCACATGAATATAATTTTTTTTATAATCTGAGGAGGATCTTAGCATAACAAAACTAATATTCTTAATCAAATCAATAACTTAGCTTAGTTGGTCGCTACGAGCTAGGAGACACGACCCCGACTATAGTTTTTTGGCCACTACTAGCTAGAAAGCCCCAAATTCTTATTAATTTGTTGCTAGCCACTATCAACAAGAAGTCGTACTCCTATATTGACAAGCCACCACTTGTCAGAGGCCCCAACCTCCTCAACCTCTATGTAGACCTCATTTGAAAATTTTCATACTAGGCCCAATAATCTGTTCAACATGAACATTACAACATCTCAAGTCTGCACCAAAATGTCACTCTTTAACCACTGATCAATGCTACAAATGTCTAAGAAAGATCATATGCATTATAACCCACTTCATCCTCCAACATTAGCATAATACATTTATAATATTTATTATCATCACAATGTACCAAAACAAAAATATTAATTGCATTCCATACTCGATGATGACCAAATAAAATAAAAATTAATTAATAATTTAAGTTCTCACACCAAATACCATGAGCAAAACCCTTGGTAATTTGTCATGGTTTTTTTTTTCCTATCTCAACACTACATCACCAAACACCTAGGACCAACCAAACACATGCTACAAGGTATCATCACACCATTAAAACACACCATCACTCACCATGCTACAAGGTATCATCACACCATTCAAACGCATGCTACAATATATCATCACATCAACACACCAAACACATGCTTATTGTTTAACATGCATTGTAGTAGTTGTAGAGTTTAGATACACATTATGAGTCATACTTCATCCATGTGTGGGCTCAAATGTCATTTTCATAGTCATGCATCTGTTTCATGAGCCCTGTAACAATGTTTTCTTTATTATTTGGGTGATGATGGAATGGTCTTGGTGTTGGGAATCCATTGGAGAGAGAGTTTAGAGCCTTATTGCATCTATGTATCAGTTGTTGGTATTGCCTTGTAATTCATTCTAAAGCCTTATATTTCATGTACATCATTTGGTATTGGATTTGTTGGTCCAGTTTATGGCCAGTTGCATGTGGCAAAGAGGTAAAAGTCATTATATAACAACCATGGAGATGTTTTCTACCCCAATACCTATTAAAGGGGGAGTATGTTTTGCATAAGAGAAGAGCATGACTGACATAGTGATTGTGTTGAGTTGTTAATCAAATTTGGACAGAATGGTATTGTTGCCAATGTTTTGTCACCACGTATTGTTGTTGATGGGAGAGTATGATGTTGTTTGCATAGATGCTGGGCATAGTTGTTTTTTGCAAGGGTTGATGGTTTTTGCCTTGTAGAATCAATGTGGTTGTTGCTACTAGTGATGTATATGATGACCAAAGAGAGAGTGTTTCTATCTATTGTGAATCAACATTTTGGCTAATTTAAATTTTTATGCCAATTTATATTATCATTCAAACTTGGAATTCATAATGTGATCAACCAATATCATAACATGTGCAACAAATGAATGAATCAACACATAAACGCACACATCAAGGGAAGCATATACATAAGACACCAAGATTTAACGTGGAAACCCTTCCTAGAGAAAAGCCACCAAATCTTGTTTGTTATTTGATGTAAATATGAGCTCCTACTCTATTACATCAATGTTTATGGGCTACCACTCACAGGAAGCACCAACTCCCTTCGATTATTTGTTGGCACCCACCAGCAGGAAGCAACAACTCTCTTCTTCTATAGACAATTGATTAACTTACCAAAAGCACCAATTAGAGTGTCGAATTCTTGGATTTGTTATAAGCACAAGCTTGCAGCTTCTTGGATTTATGAAAGCACCCACTTGTAGGAGGCACCAACCCCCAAGCTCTACTTAAACATCCACTAGATAGAAGCACTGACTTCCTGATATGTAGACCCTAACCCACACTCAATAAGGAAACTAATTCTCACTATTGATGGTGGCTACTCTATCTATTTTCAAATTTCTATTCTCCTCTGCAACCTTCTCTTTACTTAGCTCACACAACACTATGCCTTCTACTTAGTCTGCTCACACTGCAGCAACACACATTCAAATCACTACCTTCACTTCTGTGACATACTAGACACCTTGTTTCTTCTCTCTTATTTTGCACAAGAATTGTCTCGGCCTCTCTTTGCAACACATGCACTCACAACCTTTCCTAGCAACATGCGCACTCAGGCAGAGCTCTCTGCTCTACGCTCAATAATGATTTCTTCCCAAAATTTTGCACAATAACCATCCATGGTTTGTTCCATTGCTACATGGGGAATGATTCTGTCTCTGTCAGCTCATTACTCTGCTCGAGAGTGTACTTCCAATAAGGCCATCCATTTTTTTGTTTCATCAAATTGCTCCCCTTATGAAACCAAAATAAATTTGTGATCGACCTTGAGAGTGTTCTTCCATACTGATAATTAATTCTCAGTCAAACAGTGTATGAACAACATTATCATTCTGCTCTATATTACTTCTTGGCCAGTGTAGCTGAATTAAATCAAAGGATGTGCTCTAAAGTTTTTATCTCGTGGTGATAATTAAATCTCAATCACACCTACACACTAAAGAAGTTCCTTTATTTAATTCAGCATGTACAAAAATCATGGTTCTCCATTCCGGTTCTTTAAGACATTCTGTATAGACCATATCACCAGGGATAGATTGTAGATCTCAAAGTGTACAACAACATGGATAACTAAGCTATGATATAATCACCATTTAATTTATTCTGTAGATCATCATCCTTGTTGCCTTGCTTTTAATTCTGGCTTAGTCACTGACAGTTGCAACCATGTGTCTGGAGCATTTCCATTTGTGGTGACATCGATAAATGTATCACACAATGCAGAAATGGTTACCAACCTTTTCAACCCAACTATGGCTCTTAGCCAATTTGGCATAACTTCCAAATATAGAGACTCTGCTTAGAAAGCTGCTAACCCATTCATCCTTTGAACTCTACATCCCAAGCTTGCAATAGTTTTACATTCAACCCAAAGTCTCTATTTTGTATGTGGCCCTTTTCAATTATAATTAGCACATAGGCCTATAAATGCTTTCCCATAGTGCTTATGCATTCAAAATATCCCATAGGTCCATGGTCACTTTACAAAATGTTTTCCAGATAACCATTGTTGGACATCTTGCTAGGCCCCTTTGAGCTATATCCCCAAGTGTTTAAACACTACGTATTCAACCTTCCATGCTTATGGTCATAGAACATGCACAAGAACACATCCTAGGATTTAATTTATCCCCCGGCCTTTTTCCTCCAACGCGCCTTTGTTTCTTCTAGGTTAAGCCTTTTGGGCTTATGTGTCAAGGTGGGTCTACCCAATGCCTTTTTCATTGGCTTTGTGCTACGTTGTAGCTTCCACTGCATAGGATTTGTGTCTTAGTGCCAAGTCAACCCATAGATTTATCCTTTGCACCTTTTATTTCCTCTGGGGTAAGCCTCCTGGGCTTACCTATTAAATGCGTTCATCCTCTACATGTATCAATCATGCAATATCATGTTGGAATGACTTGTCACATCCATCACAACACCTCCTCTTATGTGTGCATTTGAAACCTTCCATGGAATAACCTCCAATATGACATCATGCTTACGTCATCATGAGCCAATGAAATGCTGCCACACGTCTCCCACAAGGAGAGAGAAAAAAGGGTTTCGAGCCATGGTTTTGCATCGAATTCCTTCGTTAAATTTTAAGGGGCATGACTAATTCTTTAACCCTGTGCCAGTTTTCCATGTCTACCCGAATTTACCTCATCCTAGCCTTGAATCTTGCATGCACTTTGAAACTTCTAGGGTACACTTGTTGGGATGATGTCATCCCACACGATAACAACACACATTGAACTCAATGTCTTCAACACTTCTGAAACATACTTGACACCTTATTCCTGCTCTTGACCCTCTTCTTTTGCACAGACATTGTCTCGACCTCTCTATGTAGCATAATCACTCATGGTGTTTCTTAGTAGCACATGCACTCACACATATCTGTCTACTCTACACTCAATAATGTTGCCTTCCACTAATTTTTGCACAATAGCCATCCATGGTTTTGTTCCACTGCTACATGTGGGACGATGTTGTCTCTATTAGCTCATTACTTTGCCAAAGAGCATACTTCCAGTAAGACTTTCCATTATTTTGTTGCAACAAATTTCTTAGCCTTAGTAATAGAATTAAATCTATGATTAAACTTCAGAGTGTTCTTCCATACTAAGAATTAATTCTCATTCAAACTTTGTATGGACAACATTATCACTCTGCTTTGTACTACTTCTTGGAAACTGTAGTTGAATTAAATTAGAGGCTATGAAGTGTTTATCTCATGCTCAGAATTAAATCTTAGTGACACTTTTGGCTTATTGGGGCCTGTCCTAGGTTCGAAAGTGTTTTAGCCAAACAAATCTTGCACTACCGGCCCTTTTGGCAACAATTCGCGGAGTGCGGATTGAAGTCTCACCCGAGGTAGTGTGGGAGGGTGCTGGAACCAGGTTTCTGCACCCTAGGGATGTCTTGATGAGGTCTGGAGGGGTCGTGAACACATCTGCGCACTCGCGCTGCACTGCACAGCTAGCTAGCCCTCGCGTAGTTTTATGACGGGGCACTTCCTGGATTCCTTATTATTATTGTGGTTATTATAGATCTGATCTAATTCTTAGAGTCTTAATCAAGAATTCAATAGTTATAGCCAGCGCGCACAACCATAAATCTTAAAGATATGCATAAAACCATAACATAAGAATAAACATATAGATCTGCGACAAGATGCACAATAATTCAAGAACACTTATCTTTATTAATCTTCTATTTCAATACAATCCAATTCCACCCTGCGCACTTAGTTGCAGGGGTCTACGCACACAACTGTGGACTCTACCAAGCCTCTACGCACACAGCTGCAGAGCCTACACTAACTACTACCGACCACGACATGGACTTACAAACTTAGAGCTATTTCTCCTTTACAAACCTATAACACTTTTAATCTTCGCCCAAAAAAATCTACCTTCTACCCTTAGAGCCTCACTTTATTTATACATTCCTGTGGTCCGCAGACCATGGGCATGCCAAATCGCTTTCTATTATCTTACATTATTTTCGGGTGGATAACCCTTTGACTTGACCCATTACAAATCACGCTCCTTGCACTTCGCGGAACTTTTACAATATCAATACCCAAAATTGTGAGCTTTAAGCCCCAAAATCATTATGCGGGGCATCTGCTGCCCAATAGGTCCTCAACACAATCATTGTGACTCGTCTTGAGTCACTAGTTGGTGTGGTGAGACACGCTGCCAAGGTGTCGCGATCCACCATCCCTGCGAGTGACGCACTACGTTCTGTTGCTCCATCCTTGCCTCCTACAAAACTTCTTCAAGCTCCTGCTCCATTGCCTCTACTAATTTCCTCAACCGATGTTGCTCATTCTACTCTACTCGGTTAACACAAAGCAATCCCTCATAGGATTTTAGCTCTAGCTGAGATGTTAAAGGCGGGAATTCTTTGTGCCAGAGCAAAAAGTTTCCGATCTCTAGTCTAGTATACACACTCTCTGCTGAATCTTGTGTTGCATTTTTACAAGAGAGATGCTGCTATCCACTAGGTCCCAATCTTCAAGGTGCATCAAAGAGGAACTGTTAACTGGAATTCCATCGTTTATCTCAAGATTCACCATCTTTCCCTTATCTTTCATGGATCGCTTGCCAATCCGTGGTTTAGGCAGCGGCATCCGAACCAGTCTTGCTACTTGTCTGAGAATTTTTGGTACATCCCATACCATCGGTATTGAGCTCGGCGTGGCATCCACAACCATTCACATTACACTATCTGGAAGGTCCTGCATCTCTTTTGGCAGTGTTGAAAATCCCAAGCTTACTCCCCTATCATTGAAGTTCATCGGTTCCATACCTATTGGAAGGAACAATAGCTTAATTCTCCAAATACCACAGTTTGTTTGGTGGATGCCCCGCTATGATTTATAGCATTGTTGAAATTCAAATTCAATTGTTCTCTCCTTTTTTGGCTCATTAATGCTAGATCTACGGTAGATCGTTCTGAATCTGGCTCGTACTTCGTATCTTAATTGCCTGCAGCCCACTCCTTTTCGCCATAACACAGACATCTTGTGATGAACAGTGACAACAATGGTCACTTCTATATTTATCCATGCAGCAGTGCAGCCCCTTCTGCGTAACCACGACCCCTGTGACCTACCGATCATGCACGCGCCGCTATTGTCGTACAACTCCCTAACAGACTATTTTATCATCCCGTGCTCTCTTTCAATTGTCTCGAGCAGTGAGACCATGCTTTGGTCAGTTAGTCAGGTAGCTACCCCCCTGTATAGGGCTTCAGGCGACTGCCATTTACTTTTCCTAGGAAGGGTTCCCCATTTAGTTTGACAAGTTGGACCGCACCTCCGTCTGTGACCTCTTTTACCACATAGGGTCCTAACCAATGCATTCTAAATTTTCCAGGAAAATTTTCGAACTTACTTTCATATAGCAATACTAAATCATTTATTTTGAATGTGTGCAACTTGATATGGCGATCGTGCCAAGCTTTCTCGCACTGTTTCTGTACTTGTTGATGGAATCCTTCCAGAAACCGTTTTTCTTCAAGTTCATCCAGTTGCGTGAGCCTATCATCCAGAGCTTCGTGATCCACCATGCCTGTCATTGCTACGATCCGCATATTGGGTACAATGTATTCCATTAGCATAATTGCTTCCATGCCATAGACTAACCTGAAAAGTGTCTGACTCGTCAATTTCTTGCATGTGGTTCGATAAGCCCATAATACAGTAGGTATATGCAAGTCCCAATCTTTTCGCTGTGTGTTACACACTTTAGTCAATGCATGCTCCAGAATTTTGTTAAAGGCTTCTACTGTCCCATTGGCTTGCGGATCATATGGCGTGCTCTACTAATGAGACACCTGGAACTCCTCGGTGAGTGCGCTGATAGTTTCGTTTAGGAAGTGCGTTCCACGGTCACTCATGAGAATTTTCGGACATCTAAACCATGTCGGCACGTTGTCAAACAAAAATTTCACAGTCATGGCTATTGTATAGTCCTTAACCGGCTATGCTTCCACCCATGGCATTAGGTACTCAATCGCGGTCATGATGTAGCACACACCTGTTTTCCCTTGAGGCTTGATCGGCCACACAAAGTCTATTGCCCATTTTTTGAATGATTGCAGCGTCATCTGTGGATTGAGTGGCATCTCATCCCTTCGTGATGGTTTCTTAGTCCATTCACATACGTCGCACGTGCGACAGTATGCTTTCGAGTCTTGATGTAGGGTTGGCCACCATAGTCCCGCGTGAAGAATCTTCTGTGTGGTCGCCCATCCCGCATAGTGTCCTCCTGCAACCCCTCCATGCACTTCTATGAGTATCTATCCTCGTTCAAATTCTGGTACATATCTTCGTAATATCTCGTCATTTCCCATTTATAGAGGTGCCTGATGATGACAAAAAAATCCATTGCTCGTATCAGCAATTCTTTCTTCTGCTGGACTGAATATCCCTGTGGTGCGGTCCCCATGGTTAAGAAATGGATGATATCTTCAAAGTGGCCATCAGTGACTCGCACTACATAGAGATGTGCATCAGGTAGTCCTTCCTCCAAATTTGTTGGCTCCTCGCTGGTCTCAATTCGTGATGGGTGATTTGGTCCTGCATTTAAGCATCCCGGTTTTACAATGACCTCGAATTCATACTCTTGAAATAGGAGCATCCATCGGCATATGCGCCCCCAACACAAGCTTATTCACTAAATATTTCAACGTGAAATGATCAGTATACATCTTAAAGTGCCCACCCAATAGATAGTGGTGGTATTTCTAAAGTGCATATACCATTGCCAATCCTTCGCACTCAGTAGTAGAATAGTTCTTTTCAGCTTTGGATTGCCACTCGCTTGCAAACGTGATCGGGGGATCGATGCCTTCCACACCTTCTTGCATAAGTACAACACCCAGCGCGATACATGATGCATCAACATATACATGAAATTTAATGTCCCATTTTGGAAAGACCAGAATGGGAGCACATGCCATTTTTTCCATGAGAACCTCTAGACTTTTCTTACATTCCTTGTTCCGAAAATATGTAGCATCCTTTTCAACAATTGTTCCATTGGGTGTCGTAATTTGTGCATAGCTCTTAATGAACTTCTGATAGTAACCAGTGTGTCCCAACATGGTGCGCAGTTTTTTGACACTTTGCGGCACTTCCAGATTGAGTATGACAACAATCTTCATAGGATCCACCTTCAAGCCTTGTCTGTAGACCACATGGCTGAGTAAATTTCCAAAGGGGAAGAGGAAGGTGCACTTCTTAAGATTCAACACAATTTGGTGCCGTCGGAAAACATCCAGCATCATCCATAAGCTTGCTATATGTTTCTTGACTAGCCCAAATACAGTCCAATCGTCAAAATAAACCTCCAAAAACTTATGGATGAATTCCTTGAATGCGGCCACTACTATGCACGAAAATATCACTAGCGCGTTCTTCAACCCAAAGGGCGTAATAGTGTACTGAAAACATCCCCATTCAGTTGTGAAGGTTATCTTGGTTCAATCTTCTGGCGCGAAGGTTATCTTGCTTCTATCTTCTTGGTTCGCCAGGACTGCATCTGTAAATGGAGTTGGGAATGGATCATGAACACATGAATCATTTAGCTTTCACAGGTCCACGCAGATTCGAATTTCGCCCTTCTGTTTTTTCTCCTGCACTATCATAGGACTCACCCAGTAAGACTCTTCCATTGGTTCAATAATTCATGCTACCAGCATTTTGTCCAATTCTTCGCAAACCTTTTCCTATACTTCAAATTCAAATAGTAAGGACACTGCTTAACTGGATTCGCGTCCGGTTTCAGAGTTATCTTCATCATTCCTAGGTCATCGAGGATCCCTTTTAACTCCGTGATTTCGGTCGGGAATAAGTCTTGATATTTGTGAAGTAACTCAACGACCTTATCCACTGTGGCATCATCCCAATAGTCCCCAAGCATCGTGTACTTTGGCTCCTCATCTGTACCAATGTTTACCTGCTTCGTTTTCAATAATACAGTGATGTTGGGGTCCTCGATTGGCAGTCCTCGAATTTCATGACTCCCTTTAGTCTGGAATAGAAATATTTCGGGGGTCATCATCCTCATCCTTTGCTTGTACATTGTAAGATTCTAGGGCATGGCTTAATTGATGAGACCATACTGGTTGAACTAATTCTCGTGGTTCCTGCGGTATTTTGAAAATGGAGGCTTTCACAACTTGCAGCGCATCATTAATAATATCCGCCCACTAGTCTTCAAATAAGAATTAACAAAAATCCCTCATGCAAGATATCCCATTCGCCCGTAGCATGTCGGAGTTTTGTCTCGGTATAACAGTTTCTTGGGATGACATCCAGGGTATGATAAAATAAGTGTACCCATTCAAGCTGGGGCTCTTCGCCATAAGCTTTGGTCCATTTTGTGAGGTGCATGCACGGGTCATCATGTCCATCATACTTCTCGATTATTCGTAGTTCCGGCTTCCAAAAACTTAGCTGCATCATCCTTCTAGAGTCGTGCCAGTTTTCAAATTTTCCTTCATGTGTTCCCCACCAATGCGCAGTACCCACTTTAATGCATCAAACCTTTAATGCACTGGTACTGCACTCTCAAACTTGTTCAAGAATTCATCCACCACTGTCAATCCATCATATGTTGGTAGACCTCGAGCCTGGGCGATTACGCAACACAGTGATTTGGTCATCATATTGCAATTTAGCATCGTCACTTCACTCAACTGATTGTGCCATCGTTCTTCGTCTTCGTCTGAATCTGAAAGGTAGAATTCTACACGTTCCCACGAGACCCTTCCATCTGCAGTCAGATTTATCCAATCTTGGTTTCGCGCAGTTATTTTGTAGATACAATCCAGCTCCTCATCTCCTCCATCGTCGCGCACGGGTTTGGTGTAGCCGCCCCTTTGGCTGGATCAAGTAGAACTACTACGCGTAGGGACATTTTCTCAAAAATCATTTTCCGCTTCTTCAGGTTGATGACTCCATTCATTTCCGTGGCCCAGTGTATCCCTAACAATGCGGGGTAAGGGTTACTATCTTCCATAATCTCTATGACCTAAAAGTCTGTCTACGTGCTCGCACCTTCGATATCCACTGTTACCCCTTGCAATCTTCCCATGGGAAAAATCTTTTGCTGATTGGCCATGCATAATTGAATAAGAGACGATTGTAACACTGGCCTGACCATGCGTTCCCAAGTCTGCTTTGGTAACACATTCGCATCTGACCCCAGATCCATGATTACCTGGTCCATCTCATATTCACCAATTTGTGCTGTCAACCACATTTCCTTCCCAGTGTGCAAAGCATGTTTCCCCATCTTTCGAACTACGTGAGGTTCACCTGGTCCTACGCACCTAGCGATCAACTCTTGTAGTCATTTAACTGCCTTATTGTCGCATAACAGCTTCATGCATGTCTCTAAAAAGGTAGTAAGCATAGAAGGGTCCATTCTTAGCTCTGGTTGATCCTTACTACCTGAAGTAGAGGCCTCCGTGAAGCTCTTCTTAGCTTCCATAAACGTTTCCTTTGCATGCTCCAAGTCAAACTTAGGTTCCTTCGTGGGAGCCTTGTGAACCCATGTATCATCCTCGGATTGCTTTCCCCTATCTTCCCTTGTGGCTGCGCCACTTCTGAGCATCATGTTCATGTTGGGGTCTTCCTCGTGTGGTTCGGACCTCATCATTTGGATATTTTGAGTTAGCGTAGGTTGTGCTACCCTTTTCTCACGTATTTGTGCTATCAATGTGGACAATCTATCATTTCATGATTGAAATGCTCACAGTATGAACATGATATTCTAGTTGGGTTGGCACAGTCACGAGTGTAGTGCCCTAGTCCTCCGCAGTTATAACAGATTAGGTGTCCACGGCCCCTTCCTGGCCCCATTCCCCCTCGTCCTCAACCTTGCCCTTGAAATCCAGCACGCACCATCCCCGCGCCCGGATCAAGGCCTTACGTCTCTGTCTGCATCCTGTAGGCAGGAGTTCAGTCCATTAACAATTCATAACTTCGATAGTTTTGCTCATTGTGGCCTACTGATCTACAAAAATTGAAAAATAGCTGTTGGGGGGTCTGTGTAAACTTTTGTAATAGATGACAGTTGTCCGTCGTGTGCTTTCCTCCCACTTGATAGATCGCGCACCAGAGCATGGGCGCCACACTTGGCTCTACCTGTGCCTCTGGTCTCAAAGACATTGGCCCCCCCCGCAAAATAGTCCGTGAATACCGGGCAATGATCCTTATCGTGGCCCTGGCCTTTACATTTTATGCACCACACTTCTTCACGCGCTTCTGGCCAGGGCGCCCTATCCTGTTTCAACTCTGCATCTCCAAGCATAGGTGTTGTAGTTGCACGTGGATCTATTGGACTCCCAACACAAGATCCTGTATCAAAGTTTCGTGCAACCTCATCGCTATTTCCAATGCTTCTGCCTGGGTTGAAAGCTTCTACTGCGATAGCACCGTCCTCAGATGTGGTGTCAAAGATGCCACAAACCACGCACGGTGATGTGCATCTGTTAGCGTCATATTAGCCTCGTAGATGGTACTCTTTAGTCTCTAATCCAGATACCAGGGGGTTTCGCCTGGAAGCATCTCAATCTCCCTAAATCCGATGATTGACTGTGTCTTCGATTTCGACCGGCTAAATTCTTTGTTTAATGCAATATGGATTTCCGCTATTCCAACATTCGAATGATCATTCGAGTGCTTGGTATACCAAGTCAGCGTGCGATCCTGGAACACACTTACCAACGTGTCCTTAATGTTATCATTCGTAACTCCCGCACTTCCCACATTGCTATTACCACGAACCAAAACAGATCTGGATCTTTGCTCCCTACTCCTCTGAATAGTGGCAACTTTATCGTGCTCGCCATGCTAAACTACTGGTTTGGTGGAGGTGGTGTGGGTGAAGATGGGGGTGAAGGAGGTGTCGTGAATGGTGGTGTTAGAGGAGATGATAGCTACGGGATGCGTTGCCTTATCAAACTGACCTCACTCCTTGTAGATGCCCAAGTGTGCTCTTCCTTGCCCACTCATGGAGGCGAAACTAAAGGACTGTTTCCTAACCCTTCAATACCTTTGTAGGCCCTTCCGCTCCGTGTCATTCCACTCATTAATGGATTCACATTACCCATTTTTCACACAATAGAATCTTAATCTAGGTATTCAATGATTTGATGTACTTACCTGGATGTCCCTTGAGAAATCGTCTTTCTGCTTTGCTGTAGCTGACAGTCGTATCTATCACGAATTTAGTGATAAACCCTCCTATTATCCGATCTAGCCAATGATCCACGGCCCGTGCGATCTTATCTTCATGCCTCTAGCCTGCGTACCAACACATATTGAACTCAATGTCTTCAACACTTCTGCAACATACTTGACACCTCATTTCTGCTCTTGACCCTCTTCTTTTGCACAAACATTGTCTCGGTCTCTCTCTGCAACATAATCACTCATGGTGTTTCTCAGTAGCACACACACTCACACATATCTCTCTATTCTACACTCAATAATGTTTCCTTCCCCTAATTTTTGCACAATAACCATCCATGGTTTTGTTCCACTACTACATGGGGGATGACGTTGTCTCAGTTAGCTCATTACTCTGCCCGAGAGCATACTTCCAGTAAGACTTTCCATTATTTTGTTGCAATAAATTTCTTAGCCTTTGCAATAGAATTAAATCTATGATTAAACTTCAGAGTGTTCTTCCATACTAAGAATTAATTCTCAATCAAACTTTGTATGGACAACATTATCACTCTACTTTGTACTACTTCTTGGAAACTGTAGTTGAATTAAATCAGATTCTATGAAGTGTTTATCTCATGCTCAGAATTAAATCTCAGTGACACCTGCACACTCAAGGAGTTCCTTTATTTAATTCAACATGTACAAAAATTATAGTTCTCCATTCTTTTTCTTTAAGACTTCTTATACAAACCCTATGATCATGGATAGATTGAAAAGCTCAAAGTGTACACCAACATGGATCATTAAGATATGATCAAATCACCATTTAATTTATTCTACTAGTCATCATCCTTGTTGGCTTTTATTTTTTATTTTTTATTTTGGCTCAGTCACAGATGGTTGCAACCATGTCTCTAGAGCACTACCATTTTTGGTGACATTGATAAATGTATCACATTGCATAAATTAATACCAACCCATTCATTCTTCTAATGCCTGAATAACGCAATTGTGGCCCTTCACCAATTTGGCATAACTGCCAAATATAGAGACTCTGCTTAGAAAGTTGTCTACCCATTGATTCTTTGAACTCCAGAACCCAAGCCCACAATAGTTTTATGTTCAACCCAAAATCTCTATTTTGTATGTGACCCTTTTCAATTATAATTAGCCCATAGGCCCTATAAATGATTTCCTGCAGTTCTTTTACATTCAAAATATTCGGTAGGACCATGGTCACTTTACACACAAAAATGCTGCATAACCGTTGTTGGAAATCCTGTTGGGCCCCTTTGATTCATAGCCCCAAGGGCTTAAACACCACATATTTAGCCTTCCATGTCTATGATCATAGAATGCATACAAGGCCACACCTTGGGCTTTAATTTATCCCCTAGACTTATTTCTTTAGCATGCATTTATTTCTTTTGATGTAAGCTTTTTGGGCTTACGTGTCAAGGTCGGTCTACCTGAT
>APFE031089867.1:0-27673 GCA_000404065.3 Pinus taeda | reverse complement strand
ATTAACCATGTGAAGTCCAGCCTTAAAAAGAAGTTTGAAATGACAGATTTAGGACATTTACATTATTTTCTCGGTCTTCAAGTCTTGTAGTCCAAGGAAGGTATTTTCCTCTCCCAATCCAAGTATTCCTGTGATCTTTTACGCTTTTTTCACATGGAAGATTGTAAGCCAGCTCCTTCTCCCTTTCAGTCTGGAGTCAAACTTTCAGTCAATTGTACTTCCCCTGAAGTTGATGCTACCTTATACCATCAACTTGTAGGAAAAATTTTGTATTTAACCCATACTCGTCCTAATCTTTCCTTTGTTGTTGGCCTTGTTGCTCGATTTATGCAAACCCCACGTGAAAGTCATTGGAAAGAAGCTAAACGAATACTTCGTTATGTTCGCGGTACAGTTCAATTTGGCATTCATTACAGTGCTGAAGCATCTCCTCTATTGGTTGGTTTCACTGATTCCGATTGCGCTGGTGACCCTGATGATCGGAAGTCTACTGCTGGTTATGTGTTCACTCTTGGTTCAGGACCTATTACATGGGCTTGCAAGAAACAAGCTGCCATTTCTCTTTCTTCAGCAGAAGTAGAGTATCGTGGTGCCGTAGAGGCTAGTAAGGAATCCTTGTGGATTCGTCAGATCCTATCAAAATTTGGCTTTGAGCAGCAGCATCCGACTACACTTTGGTGTGATAATCAAAGTTCCATTCAGCTTTGCAAAGATGCAGTTCAGCATCAGCGCAGCAACACATTGAACTACACATGCACTTCATCAGAAAGCTCATTCATGACCATGTTCTTGAAGTGCAATATTGTTCAACAGATGATCAGGTTGCAGACATCTTCACAAAGGCTCTCACAGAGGCGAAGTTCACTAAACTTCGATATATGCTTGGAGTTCAGGAAGTTGTCACTAAGGGGGGATAGGCTCTAGTGGCTCCTTCCTTCTCCTATTGTGTCATATTTGTAAATCCTTCAATCCTATCCCAAGTTGTTCTTAAGGGGGGATGTTAGGATATTCCGACACATAGGAAATAGTTAAGTTCAACTTGGTCTGGTATAGAGTTAGGAATAGAGTTAGGTAAAGTGTGTTTCTTTACCGTTGTACATTTTGTAACTTACAATCCGACAGTCACGATATGTAGCGATCCGACGGTTCATTCTCTCCTCGGTATTACCGACACTTGATCCGTGGCTTGACACCCGATTGGTCCATGAATTCTATTTAAAGCACATGAAATGTCATTTGTAGGTTCACTGTGCATGAGAGAAGCTTATGTAAATTTTCATTCTTTTATTAATAAATTGCCTGTAGTAGCCACGTTGGCGCAGGCCGTGGACTGTTTCCCTCTCTGAGGGTTTTAACTATGTCAAAATACTGGTGTATTGATCTGTGATCTGTTTGTGAGCGGTGTCCTTTTGGTGTTCTGTCTGAGGAACTTACCCTGTAAATTCCTACAACTTGAATAGAGGTTGTGCTATCTTATTGAAGTTTTCTATAAATCGCCTATAGTAGCCTACATAAAACAAGAAACTTCTTACCTCTTTTTGAGTTGTAGGTGGCATCAAATTCACAATGACTTGTATTTTAGCTGGATCCACCTTAATTTCTGATGAGAAATATGGTGTCCCAAGACTATCCCTTCTGTTTTTTTTTTTTTTTTGCTTGGCAAAGGCTAACTAAATATATTAAAAAACAAAAAGAATATTTACAAGAGGTGAACACCTCTGAGAGCGAGTGTGCAGCTCTCAGTCAAAACTTTCTTCACCAACCTGAAAAGTCTATGAATACAAGCAAGCGTAACCAAACATACAAGAGAGATGGTTTGAACTTCTTCATGGATCGACACTGATAGACAAACTCGACATATACAGACTGTGGAACAAGAAATTGACCCGGTCCGCAGGACCTTGACCTCAAAACCCAAACCTCAAGACCTCTAACAACATCGATAATTGCTGCATACCACCCTACACAAAAGAAGCCAAAAAGAAAGACACACTGAACGCCTGAGGACAGGCTTACCCAGAACTCCTCGGCCCTTAATTTCCAAGCTTCTTCCGCGCCTCAGCCTCTCGCTCCTGCGCACGTTTCTTGCGATCTTCAGCAGCACGAACCGGGTCCCGTTCCCAAGTCACCTCCATGCCAGCCGGAACAGCTTCAATGCTCTCAATGCCAGGAGGTAATTTTAGATACAGGGTATAATCAAACGTATCTTCAGACGCTTCTCTGTTTGTCGAGCTTTGCGGAGAGGAAGACTTGCAGAGATGGGTGTCTTTTTGAGCCTCTGAAGGACCCCCAGAAGAGACTAGGGGTTCTTTCCCTTTGAGGCCGCTGATCTCATGTAAAGCTTCCTTCTGCTCAGCAGAATATCCGAGAGTGCTATCCTCATCCATCTTACTCTGCAATTCTGGACTGTAGGAGCTATCCTTAATCTTGGAGGAATTGTCCGGTGATGGGGAAGTCCTTTCTTCCATATCAGCTTCCGAGCTTCCTTCCCGCTCATCCTCTTCTTCGAAAATAACTGTGATCATTGCCTTGACAACCAGTTTATTCCTCTTGCGTCGATAGTAGAGAGTCGCAGTCTGCACTGCGTTGCAAACATCTGCTGCAGAATTCTCCGAATCCCCTGAGGGAGGTGAGGCACAGGCCAAAGGAGAGATTCTCCGCGGACTGGAATGGTCATTGCCTCTGGTGCCACTCTGATTCCCCGAATTACCACCCCTACGTGGCCCGCGATATCCTGCGCGTGGCGCCATGAAAGAAACAGGGCATAGCTTGACGGCCTTGTGCCTTCGGCTACCCAGAAGAACTTCGCGGGGCCTGATACTCCAATGTCGCTGCCTCAATTGAACCAGGCGAGAGCACCCAGCGAACGACAAATGACAACACCCAACAACGAACGACAAATTCCCCTGAACCAGGTTGGAACACCCAGCATCAAATGACAGATACAACTGAACCAGGCGAGAACACCCAGCAGCAAATAACAACTTCAACTGAACCAGGCGAAAAAACCCAGCGGGAATCGGACAGGGGAGGGACTCGAGGGTGGGAATACTTCCCTCAGAGCCTCCCTCCTCCACGTAAAACTGAACCTTAGAATTTCCGGAACCAGAGCCGAATTGCAGATGCATAATGAGGCTAGTGTTCTCCATGACCAGATAGCGGTTGGCTGAACCTTGGAAAGCCCAACGCATTGAATCGCCATTAAGACTTGCTGAGTCCTTTTGGATCAAAACCAGCCCGGAGCTCATGTCTTCCACCTGTCCGCAGCATGATGGCATGTCCTCGGCGCGTGGGCTACACACTCGTCTTAAATGCAGACATTAACACCCGCATCCGGGTGGACTGGAGTTTTGCTCTAAGTGTCTTTCCTGAGAATCTCCTGAAATGTGGACCATTCTGTCTCCGAGACATTACCCTGAAGTAAACCTTCGAAGTGATCCTGCCCTTTATCAACTCCCAAATTTGCCAGAAAGTCTGCAAGTTTATTCCCTTCACGCCTTATGTGGTTGAAAGTGGTGGCTCTGTTGTCCCTAAGCCAAGATTGCAGAAGCTCCAGCTTTGTAACCATTCTCCAGCTCTTACTGACTTTTTGTGCTTCTGTTCCTTGCTGAATCTTGGTCGCCATGTTGATTAAGATTTGGGAATCCCCTTCCACAATTAGAGGGGAGAAGCCTTCCTTTCGGGCGATGTTGAGACCTTTCCAGAGTCCTTCAAGTTCAGCCACATTATTGGTGTTCCAACCCATGGAGCCGAAAAAGACTTTCCGCACTTGTCCTTCGTGGTTTCTGACTGCTCCGCCATATCCTGTAGAACCAGGGTTACCTCTTGAAGCCCCGTCAAAGTTGAGAATGAAGGTATTGATGGGCGGTGGGGACCAGATTGAAGAGATATCCTTCTGTTTGCTAGAAATGATTGAGAGAACAGTGGGAAGCTGTAAGTGAAGTTGCCAATTATTCCATATTGCTTGCTCTCTATCGTTGGATGGGAAATCCTCCTGGGACCAGCTTTGGAGGGATAATGTTTCCTGTGCATTCTTATTTATTATCTGCCATACCTGCTGCTCATCCATTGATTGGTTTTTGAATATTCTGCGATTTCGCTCTTTCCATAGGTTCCACATTACAATGCCTGGGATTATTTGCCAGAGAGTGTTCAGAATGTTACTTTGATAAGGTACCTGAGGCCAGTTGCGTATAGTATTGTTTAAGTCTCCTATCTTGCGGCCTTCCTTTTGACAATGGAATGTGACTTTCTCCCATATTGTCCTGCTGAAAGGACAGAGTTACATGAGATGCACAACAGTTTCTTCTTCCATTTTACAATTGAGACATATTGAAGGTCCTTCGAATTTTCTTTTTCTGAGATTGTCCCAGGTGAGAATCCGGTTATGGGAGAGTAGCCAAAGGAAAGTGGAGACTTTTGGCCAGATCCGTGGACTCCATATTTTTTCCCATAACTTGTCTTTGATCAGCTGATCTTTGAGAATCAGGAGATACGCTTCTTTGGTTGTATAAGTATCTTTCTCTTCGTAACCCCACCTCAGCTGATCCTGCTCCGTTTCTTGTAAAATTTTCCTCTTTTGGAGCTCGTCTACCAGGGTTCATTGGACCTCCTCCGAGCGGTCTGGTAGAATTTCTTGACCCCTTTTCCAGGTTCAGTGATCCGAATCCTGCGTGTCTTGCCAAAAATGATTTACCGTTTCCTGTGTTTGAATATGGTGCGCTGGAATTCCTTGTATAACATTGACGAGACAAGGGAATTGCTGCCAGGAGTCGGTCCAGAAATGCGCTGTGCCTCCATCCTTTACTTCCCAGAAGCTGTGTTTTTGGATAAGATCTATGTGCATTATTGCTGAATTCCAGATAGTTGAGCCTTTGCTAGTTTCTGTCATTCTTATACGCTCCTCCAGAGGTAAGTTGCTAGCGTATTTTGCCGTCCAGAATTTGGCCCAAAGCGTGCCTGGGAAGGCTAACCATTTCCACCATATTTTAGCTCCCATAATCACATTGCTGTGTTCAGGGTCCCTGAGACCAATCCCTCCTGCTTTCTTCGGGAGACATGATTTCTCCCATTTGACTAAGGCCCATTTCCTGTTGAGTCCAGAACTGCCCCACAAGAAATTTCGCTGAAGCTTTTTTATGGCTTTTAAGACCCATTTTGGCGCCGCCAATATTGAAAATAGGTATAGGGGCATGGATTGTAAGACCGCTTTAATTAGCACTAGTCTACTAGCCATATTGAGAGAGCAATGAGTCCACAGCAAGAGTCTTGATTCCAGCCTTTCCAGAAGGGAAATCCAGGAAGAATGCTTTTGAGCAGATTCGAGGAGAGGGGCACCTAGGTATTTGGAAGGCAGAGCAGCAATAGAAAATCCTAGGATTCGAGCTATAGATCTCTGAGTGGTCAAGTGGGTGTTGAAGAAGAATATCTGGGATTTGGCTTTGTTAACACAGGCTCCAGAAGCTGCTGAGAAGTTGGTAAGCAGAGAGTTTAAGGAACGGGCTTCCTGAACAGAGGAGTGGCCAAAGATCATGTTGTCATCGACAAATTGTTGATGAGAGACAGTGGGAGCATCATGGAGATTGAGACCTCTAAGCTCATGGGATTGAATTGCCGCCATAAGACTTCTTCCCAGGCCTTCCGCCATTATAATAAACAAGAAGGGGGATAGAGGATCGCCTTGTCTCAAACCTCCAGAGGGGCGGAAAATTGAGGTGGGGATCCCGTTAATCAAGATAGAAAAGAAACCAGAGGAGACTAAACTAATGATCCATCTGATCCATGCATTGGCAAAACCGAACGCACTTAAGATTTTTTCCATATATTCCCAGCTTATACTATCAAAAGCTTTAGAAAGATCAATTTTTAGGAGCATACCTGGTTTTTTTGAATTCTTGGGAGAGTGGATTATTTCATGAGAGAGAATTATACCATCGGTGATTTGCCGCCCTTCAACATATCCGGATTGCTCAGGGGAGATGATGCCTGGGAGGAGCGGTTTTAATATTAGCGCTACAACTTTGGAGACGATCTTGTATATAATGTTGCAAAGGGAAATAGGCCTGAATTTGTCCGGTGTGTTGGAATCCTCCGATTTCAGAATTAAGGCTATAAAAGTTGCATTTAGGCCTGGATACATCCATCGTAAGCTTCGTGACTCTTCCACGATCTGCCACACTTCCCATTTGATTAATTCCCAGAAGTGGTGGAAGAAATTTGATGAGAAGCCATCGGGACCTGGCACTTTGCCGGCCTTTAAGGATTTTACAGCCAATTCCACCTCCTGGAGACTAATTGGTTTGAGTAGCAGGGAATTTTGCTCCTCAGAAACCAGCCGCGGTATGTGCCTAGTGATGCTGTCTATGGCTTCTCCTCTATTTATGTTTGGCTCTTGACTTATTTCTTTGAAATAGTGCATGAATTCCTGTTCGATTTCTTCTTGGGTCTCCAGTTTCCTTCCTTGTGCATTGGTAACTTGAGCAATTTGGTTGTGCATTCTTCTTTGAACTGTGGTTCTGTGGAAGAAGCTTGTGTTCTTCTCCCCCTCCTTCAGCCAGCGGATACGGGATTTTTGTTTCCATAGCACTTCCTCTTGCTGCTCTCTTTCAAGAAGTTTTCCTTCCATTTCCTGTTCCTTGAGCGCTAATTCCTCTGTTTGCCCTTCTAAGATTAAACTATGCTGAATAGATTTGAGATCTTGGAGAATCTTTTCCTTTTCCTTAAAAATGTTGCCAAAGGTTTGCTTATTCCACCTCTTGATTTCTCCTTTGAGCATCTTCAATTTTTTTTGGAACCTTGCCATTTTAGATTGTTCAATTGGATTGCAGTTTTGCCAAGTGGTAGTTATGAATTCCTTAAATTCTGGATGAGATAACCAGAAAGCTTCAAATCTGAAAGGTTTTTTTATATTATTGCCAGGCCTGTTCCAGAGCATTTCTATTGGCCAATGGTCCGAACTTGAAAAGGGAATGATGTGAGCTGTGAATTCTCCACCTACATGGACGGCATTGTCAGAAATCAAGAACCTATCTAGTCGGGATGCAATCTGCATGGGGATAACTCTTTTATTCGTCCATGTGTAGAGGCCGTTTGCTGTAGGTAAGTCTATAAGCCAATTATTCTGAATAAAATCTTTGAGTAGAGTACCATCCTTATTTGTTCTGCAGCGACCCCCCATCTTTTCCTCCGAAGAAGCTGTCATGTTAAAATCTCCGCCCGTCACCCATAACGGATGTTGCTGTGCTTGGTTAAGTTGCTCTATTGTGTTCAATATTGCAGCCTTCTGCTACGTTTCTTGAGGAAAATAGACATTCGTTAGATGGCCATAGATATTAGTACCTAGAAGATGAAAAATGGCCTGAATGAAATTTTTATTAGCATGAATATTGTTTAACTGTATCTTCCTTGCATCCCATAAAATTGCAAGTCCCCCTGAGGCTCCTTGCGAGTCTACTGCTATCACCTGACCGCCAGGCCATGCTTTAGCAGCTGCTGTTTCCAAGAAATTCAAAGAGCATTTAGTTTCCTGAAGAAATAGAATTGAGGGTTTTTCTTCCATGATCAAATTTTTTAGGAGTTTCCTTTTCCTAGAGCTATTGAGCCCTCTTATATTCCAAGATATCAATTTCATTGGGAAGGATTTAGGTTGGTGTTGAAATACTTGGTGAGTTTGGCATATCTGCCCGACTCAACTAAGACTGCTCCAAGCTTGATTGTTCGTTCCAGAGCAGTTTTCCTCCCTCTTTTTTTGCTGTCTTTGAATGCAAATTTTCCATCCCATTTACTACCTGTTTGAACTCCTAGGGAGTGTGTCTTTTGGGCTTTGGTTAGTATTTCTACCAAATTGTTAACCTGTGTTTCATGAATTTTGTCAAAATTGCCCTGTTTACAGGCCTGTTCCAACCCTATAAGATCAAATTCCCCTAGATCGATTGATTCATTGTCATCGTCCATGAATTGTGTTGCTTGCTGACTTCCTGCTGTTTCCTTCCCTTTACTCTCGCTCTGCAATGGATTATCAATATCCATGTCTGGATTACTCCAAGGTTCTGAGACTTGTTGGGTTGTTTCGCTTTGCTGGATCAAGATTGGTTTCTCCTGTTGAGATGCGATAACCGTTGTCTTTTCTTTGCTGGGTTCCTCCTGAGTTGTCATTGTTGCTAGCGTCTCAAAATTGTTGCTGGTAGAGGGTTTTGAGTTCGCTACTGGTGGAGGTTTTTGTGTGGCAGCCGGTTTTTTACCTCCACGTCTTCTGTTTGTTACTTTCGTAAAGCCTTCCTGTTGTTGAGGTTCTGGAGTGGTTTGAGCTTCCTCCTGCTTGTTCAGGGGACAATCTCTGAAGAGATGTCCAATGCAATGACATTTTCTACAACGAAAAGGCACCTGTTCATAGTCAATCACTTGGATCCAGTCATGATCCTCATGGAAGAGCCTAACTGTGTCCGGCAGAGGCTGTTTTAGATCCATGTAGACACAGATCTGGGCATAGGAGGCATAAGTAGTGTATCTCACAGTTTTGGTTTCTTCTGCAACTTTTACAAAATCTCCTATCACGGATCCAATAGATTTTAATGATTCTTCACCCCAATATTCCCAAGGCAGCGAGTAAAGTCTGATCCACACTGGCACGTAGCTCAGATCTTCCTTATCCGGGTTGAATCTGGCTACCCATTGTCTGAGGAAGAGCCCAGCCGAATTGAAGAAGTATGGCCCTCCATAAAAGACTTTATTCCTATCTTCTAGGCAGTTAAAAATAGCAGTAAAAAATCCTTTCGGCCCTAGAAGGAGGGTTATTTCACCCTTTGGCTTCCATTTATGGTTTATCCATCCTCTTAGAGCTTTTTCATTTGGCCAGAAACCTATAAATTTACCTATAAGGGCATGGTCTGTCATATATTGTATTCTTCCATTTATTCTGTAACTAGGTAGTTCAACTTCTGGCCTATGAGTAGCAACCGGTTTGCAAGTGGATGAACTAACCTTTGGATGTTCAGTTGCAGCTTGTGAATCCACCATATTCTGCCTTTCCCCTGTGGTTTTGTCCTAATTCGCTGAGCCTGTACTTGTATTACTTTTTGGTCCTTGTTGGCTTCCGTTGAAGGGCGGAAGTTCTGCCCCCTCCCCCTGCGGGGGTACCATTGGGGCCTTATGAATCTTCTGCAGCCTGAAGCTTTTGCAGCGCTTGTCAGGTCTAAGTGCACAGAGCAGGGGCCCTACCGCCTCAGGTTAACCGCGAAACCCTAGCAGTCACGCCATCGCTCCTTCCGTTCGCTTCTCCCATTCCTCTCGTTCCATCATCAATCGACTATCCCTTCTGTTAACATCGTATAGCATTTTTCATTACTCAAGGACAGATTTGTCTCTATGCATTGTTTCAAAACTTTCTTAAGATTTTTCAAACAATCGTCATATGTGTTTCCATATATAGTGAAATCGTCCATATAGACTTCTACACATTCATGGATCAGATCAGCAAATATTGCAAGAATTGCTATTTGGAAAGTAGCGGGTGTGTTACATAGTCCAAATGGCAAAACATTATATGCACAGGTTCTCCATGGGCAGGTAAATGTTGTTTTGTCGTGGTCTTCCATTGCTATTCTAATCTGATTATACCCAATAAACCCATCTAGAAAGGAAAAGAATTTCTTCCCAGCTAATAAGTCTAAGACTTGGTCAATAAATGGTAGCGGGAAATGGTATTTAATTGTTGCTTTGTTTAATTCTTGGTAATACACACATATTCTCCACTTCCCATTTTTCTTTGGTATAATTACTAAGGGAGAAACCCATTGACTGTCAGAAATAGGATAGATGAACCCTACTTGCAGTAGTTTCTGTAGTTCTTCTTTCACTACTTCTTTCATCATGGGGTTCATTCGCCTTTGAGACTGCCTTACTGGCTTACTTTGGTCATCTATATAGATATGGTGGATATATGTGTTGGAATGAATTCCTTGCATATCTGTGTAATCCCAAGCAAAAGTTTTCGAGTATTTTTGTTGTAATGCTCTTACCTCTTGCTCTTGTGACGATTGTAATGGTTACCAAAGTTCAAATGTTTTCCAAGATATATCTCAATTGTTTTTGTTGTTGAATTGGTAATTGTGTTTACATGAAAAATATTTGTGAAGGATTCTTGCAGTGATTGAATTGTACAGGTTTCCCGAAAACACTGATTCAAAATATTACTTGTAGCTTCATACTGAGTTACTCTAAGCCGCTTTGAAATATCCAGTTCTGAGATGAAAAGATCTAATAGATCTTCGTTCTCCTCTTCTTCTCTAAGATCAAAGACTTGGTTAATACTTAGAACTGATTTAGTTTTTGTTGTTCTTGTTCTTCAAGTATTGATACTAAAGAAGGTGTTTGTGCTGGAGAATAAAGTGTGATGTGTTTTCTCTCATTTCCATGTGCAATAATCATACTTCCAGATCTGCATCCTATAAAGGCATCAACAGTGGCTAACCACGGTTTGCCTAAGATTAGAGGATGTCCTCCCAAGTTTGTTTTTGGCTGCAAAATGAGGAAGTCTATAGGATACTCGCATGAATCCAAAGAGACTATGATATCTTCTACTATTCATTCTGATATAACTTTAGATCTGTCTACTAACTCTAAGATTGTAGTAGTAGATCTAATGTTGTTTAAATCTAAATGTTTCATTGTATCTACAGTCATTACATTTATAGCTGCTCCCAAATCTATCAATGTGTTTGGAACTGAAAAATTGTTTATTGAAATAGTAACCATAGGGATACTAGGGTCAATATATTTTTCTACTGCTGTCTTTGTAGACATGAGGCTTTCTAGTTTTCCAATGACTTGGATTGTAGTAGGATTCTTCTTCTTTTTACCAGTTTTCTTGATGCATAATTCCTTTACCGTTTTAGCATAAATTGGTATTTCTTTGATCACTTGTAATAAAGGAATTTTTACATAAGAAATTTTCAATTCATCCAGAATATAAAATTCAGGAAGGGTCATTTGAATTTTTTGTTCTACTAACCCCTCGGGATAGGGTGGTGTTTGAGTTTTGATAGTTTTTCCTTTTTGATTTTCTTTTTCTAAATGTGAAGTTTGAGGTTGTTCTCCTTGTTCAACTGGTTCTTCTATGATAGG
Source organism: Pinus taeda (assembly GCA_000404065.3). Lineage (NCBI taxonomy): Eukaryota > Viridiplantae > Streptophyta > Pinopsida > Pinales > Pinaceae > Pinus > Pinus taeda. The sequence continues at coordinate 16,552 of APFE031089867.1, read as the reverse complement.
AGGAGAATTTTTATAAATTACTTTCCCATACCTTAAATGGACATCATTTATGGGAAGAATGGAGTATGTTTCTTTTTCCATATTGTATGTAGGTTTATCCATTTTATTTCTTGGATTTTCCACCGGTTGAGCTGGTAGTTGAGTTGGTTTGGGCTGGTTTGAAGGCAGTTGTAGTTGGTGTGGTTTTGTTAGTAATGGTGCGTAATTCTATTGTGGAAATGGCATGGATTATGGATATTGTTGGAACTATTGGTATGGGAATGACTATTGATATTATTGCTGGTAGTGCTGTTGGTATTGTTGAGGATACATTTGTTGAGGTGGCTGGTTTCCATAACCATATCCTCTCCAACCTTGTGCAGGTTGGTTTTGATATTGTTGGGGAGGCCAAGGTTGCCATGGCATTGGGGTATTCCAAGAGTTTTGAGGAGGATATTGATAGTTTTGTTGAGGGAATTGCTGAGGGAATTGTTGAGGAATCCTTGGATGCCAAGGACTTCTTGGTGCCACATAATAGAAACCTTCTGTTTCTTGTACTTCTTCCATTGGATTCATTTGCAATTCTTTCAACTTTAGACAATTTTTTGTTGAATTATTTTCTAGGCAAAGACCACATACTTGAACACTATCTAAAGGACATTCTCTTAATGCATGCTTTTTCCTACATTTGGGACAAAATATTCCTTAGATTTTTTCTTGTTTTTTTTTTTTTTTTTTTTTTTTTTTTTTTAATTTGCTTTTAGAACATCTACTTGTGTCCCTAATGTACTTAGGAGATCAATTTTGAAGTTTTCCAGCAAGCTTCCTATCTCTACTCTTGTTACTCCTCCTGCTACTGATTTTGTTGCTTTTGAACTAACATCTCTTCTTCCAACTTTTGATCTTCCTCTAGAATATTTTTGACATAATTCTGCAATTTCATTAAATGGAAAGTTTGACATGTCACCCTTGCCCATTACATTTAGAATGTCAAGGTATTCATCTCTTATACCCTTGAGAAATATTGTTTGAATGGTTTCTTGGTTTAGGGAGTGTTGTTTAGATTTTTGTAGATTATAAGCAAATCTTTCTAAGTATTCTTCTAAACTTTCGTCTTCTTGTTGTGTCATTCTAAAAACATCCTCTTTCAAGTCCCTAGGTCTACAATAGGCTTGGTATCTTTTAAGAAATGTTTTCTTCATGTCATCCCATGAAGTTATTGTTCGCTTTCCTAAACCCATGAACCATTTTAAGGTTGCTGCTTTCAAAGTAACAGGAAAGAGACAAAGTTTGTGTGTGTCATCTGTGTATTCGTAAGTTCTACACACGATGTCAAATTCAAACATAAACGAATTAGGATCTTCTGTTGACATTCCATAAAATTTAGGCAATACAGAAGGTGGAATATTTTTTATTTTCACATCTCCTAATATTGTGCTTGTATCCAATATTGGAAAGCCAAATGTAGCTTCCTGATCATCAATATTTTCCTATTCATTATCATTTTGTCTTTTCCTATCCTTTTCTCCCTTTCTATCATTTTGTCTTTTTTCTTCTTCCTCTCTTTGTCTTATCCATTCTCTTTGTTGTCTTTCATATTCAAGTCTTTGTTCAGGAGTAAAAATAATAGATCCATGCCATTCTTCTATCATAGCTTCAACTATTTCACAACTTCAGACTCAGGTTGTTCAAAAATAGGTTGATCTATAGATTCAAGAATGGGTTGATTTACTTTAACAATTTCTTTTTGTTTTCCTGAAGTAGGTGTTGCTTTTGGAGTTTGTTTTATTTTCACCTCCTAGGCTAACAAGGTTTGTCTTTCAATTAAAGTTAATATTTGTCCTATTCTTTGTTTTTCTTCCAATTCCTCTATTGTTGGTTTACAAGCAACCAGTGTGGTTAGTTTTGATGGTCCTATTTCTATTGATTGGAGGTTTTGTTTAGTAAATCTACCTTTAGGATCTCTATTTCTAGGCATAAAGAAACATAACTAAGAAAAAGGTAACATAACTGATTTTTTTATTATTTTTGTTTTATCAAATTTTTAGAATTTATTTATTTATTTATCTTCAATTTGACTATGTTGATGAATGCCTCCCTGACAACGACACCAAAATGTTGGGATAATTTTTTAACACAAATTAACATAAGTATTCATTATCAATCCAGGTTTGTAAAACTTGGAAGCAGGTCCACAATGTATATATATATCAGATGTAGCCAAGCTTAGAAGATAAAATATAAGGAATTAAGGAAGTTCAAATTACAAATATAAATCTATTTAAATAATTTCTAATTCATTTATGCAATGTATGTGAGATGAAGTGGCTCTTAACTTAAGAGATCCATTTGTGTCCTCCTTCTACAATATCGCTTGATGAATAGAAATAAAAAATCAATAATTAACAACAACTTAAGATACATAAATAAACAATGAAAGACTCCTAACTTAAGAGATATTTGGTATTCCTCATTACAATTCACTTATCATTATGCTATTGTTAGAAAACTGAAATCCCATAAAACTACTTAAACACAATAAAGATGAATACTAGTTTTGATCCATTAATTCAATGGAAGGAGGATTAAACTTGAAAACTTTGTTGTCCCTTATTATCAAAGTGATAAACAAATTAAGATTCATCAGCAACATAAATCATTACACATCAATTCAGGTAAGAAAATATGAAACAAAACAAGTAAACAAATTTGAAGCAACTAGTTCATGAAAATTAAGCTAGTTTAACAATGAAGTGTACTTAGCTTGGAGCGGGGGCCCTCCACCCTTGCCTTGCACACTTGAGGATGTTATCAACTACTGCAAATTCAGTCACTCATCCACACCAATGAACAACAAAAACGGAAGTAGAACAAGTTCTTCAAATTAACTTCAAATATTCAAATGTCTCAGCGTAAAATTATACAAAACTACATACATAAGGCTTCAAAGTTTTGACTTTAAATAGAAGATCATGAAACAAACTGAAATAAATTCTCTCTAACAACTATATATACTCATATCCATATATCTAAGTCGAATCCATCCAATCTATCACTAAAATATGGACAATCCCATGAAATCATAAAACTGCCCTATTTCCTAGGGATTTTCTGGATGATTGGTCCTATTTGACTAGCTTTAACGAGGCCTGATTTAGCTTGTTTTGACCGAACCAATTGGAGTTAGTTTAGTCCTAGTTCCCAAGATTTCCGTACATGTATCCATCTCGACCCTAGGTGTCCTGCAAATATGACATACACATAACTATTACGAGAAGATCTGATTTTGTCCAAAAATTGCACTTGAAATTCAATTTTCATAAAAACTTCTAGAAATTTCAAAATTAAAATTAGATACCTGAATGTGCATAAAATACATCAAAATGAGGTGGATTTTATGGAAAATGGATGGATAATATAAGAGTTAAGTAAGTTTCCTTAAGCAAAAAATGGACCAAAAATGAGGGCCAACAAGGTCTGGATTTGAAACTCTATTTGAAGTAAGAATTGCTTCCCATAAACAAGTTCATAGGGAGTATGTCCTATAGTGCTTCTCCATGTAGTTCTATAGGCCCACAAAGCTTTTGGAAGCTTTTCTTCCCAATCCTTTCTATGTAAGCGTATAGTCTTGGTGAGAATTGCTTGAATCACCTTGTTTGTAGACTCAACTTGTCCGTTGGCTTATGGATGGTATGGAGTAGATTTTTGATGCTTGATTTTGTACTGTTCCACAAGCTTCTGCACTACTTTGGATTTAAACTGTGTTCCTTGATTTGTTACAATTTTCTTGGGACACCAAAATGAGTGAAAATATCCTCAAAAAGAAATGAAATTGCAACATTTTCAATAGCAAAAGGAAGTGCTTTATCTTCTACCCATTTAGTGACATAATCAGTACATACCAAAATATACCTTTTTTGTTTTGAAGGTGGATTGATTGGACCAACAAAATATAGAGCCCATTTCTCAAAAAGTTCAATGAGGACCTAAGGTTGTAGTGGCATTTCATTTGAAAGAGTAGGTTTCCCCATCCTTTGACAACTGTCACATCTCCTAACATATTCCTTGGTATCCTTAAAAATGGAAGGCCAATAATATCCTAAGAGAAGGATCTTATAAGAATTTCTTTTGTCAGAGAAATTTACTCCACATGGTTCATCATGGCATGCTTTAAGTATTTCCAGTATCTTGTCTTTTCGAACACATCTTATGATTATGAGATCTGGTCTTGTTTTGTACAATTATTCTTTTATCCATGAGTAAGATGTGATATTTTGAATTATCCTCCTCTTTTCTCTTGGAGACAAATGAAATGGTAATTTCCCTGTAGCTAAATAATTAGCAATATCTGCATACCAAGGTGATTTAGTAGATACTGCAAAAATATATTCATCAGGAAATTTATCCTCCACAAGTTTATCATTGTTATCATTTTGAATTCTAGATAAAAAGTCAGCACTTGTATTTTGTTTTCCCGGTTGATCTATAATGGTGATGTTGAATTTTTGCAACAGCGAGAGCGATTTGGTTTTTCTGCCATTAGTGATTGGTTTATTCATTATATATCTAATGGAAGAATGGTCTGTGTGAATGAAAGTTTCATAGCCAGTTATATAATGTTTGAATTTATTAATGGCATGAGTTACAACTAAAAACTCCTTCTCAGTTACAATATAATTTAGCTTCGATGGAGTTAAATTTTTACTGGTATAATAGATTGCATAAGGAGTAAGGCCTTTTTGTCCTAACACAGCTCCTAAGGATGTGTTTGAAGCATCAGTTGATATATGGAAAGGAAATTTCCAATTAGGTCCTTTTAAAATAGGTGCTTCAAAAATTTTCTTTTTACAAAGTTTCAAAAGCATTTTGACAATCAAAATCCCAATTGAATTCACAGTATTTGGCAAGTAGCTTGAAGAATGGAGATGCAATTTTTGTGATTTTTTCTATAAATCTTATATAGTATCCAGTGAAACCAAGAAAAATCCTAACATCTCGTTGACAATTTGGTATTGATAATTTAGAAATGACCTCTACTTTAGATGAGTCTACCTTAATTCCATCTCCTGAAATATGGTGACCTAAAATAATTCCTTCATTAAATATCGTAAAACATTTCTCATGGATTAACGAAAGATTTGTTTCTTTACATCTTATTAGAAAATTTTCTAAATTTTCAAGTGCCTCTTCAAAAGAATCTCCGTAAACTGTGAAATCATCCATATATACTTCCACACAATCATGAATAAGATTAGAGAAAATTCTGAGGAATGCTCTTTGGAATGTTGCTGGAGCAGTGCATAATCCAAAAGGAAGTACTCGGTAAGGATAAGTTCCCCATGGACAGGTAAATGTGGTTTTATCCTGATCCTTAGGCGCTACTTGAATCTGATTGTATCCATTAAAACCGTCCAAAAATGAAAAATAGTTTTTCCCTGCTAATGTGCCTAAAACTTGATCAAAGGAAGTGGAAAGTGGTCTTTTAATGTTGCCTTATTCAATTCCCTGTAATCAATACATACTCTCCATTTCCCATTTTTCTTAGGAATGATTACTAGGGGTGAAACCCACTCACTATCTGATATTGGATAGATGAAGTTTACATTCAACAGATTTTGTAATTCCTACTTAACAATTTCTTTCAGATTTGGATTCATTCTTCTTTGTGGCTATCTAACTGGTCTCACACTCTGTTCAATGTAGATATGGTGCATGCAAGTTGTAGGATTAACTCCTCTCATATCAGTGTATTCCCATGCATAAGCATAATAGTGTTTTTGTAAAATTTCTACTAGTCATTTTTTTTCTGTAATTCTTCCAGGTTTTCATTAATGTTCAAAGTTTTTACTGGAAAAATTTCTATTGAAGAATTTCCAAATTTTTCCATAGAGTGTAAAGACATTTGTCTAGATGAGAGATATTCGATTCAACTACGGTCATAATGTAAGGAGGCTTCATTATTTTCCATTAGATTTAAAATTTGGTTCTCCTCACTTGTTCAGTAGTGAAAACAGGTTGTATATCATCATCATCATCATCTATCCATTCCTCACTCTCTATTTCTATTGTTATTTTTGTAGGTGGATACAATGTAAATTTATTTGTAGAACTTCCATCTGAGATAAACATGTCACCTGATCTACAACCGATGAAAGCATCAGTCGTAGCTAACCAAGGTCTTCCTAGGATTAATGGATGTCCTCCTAAATTATTCTTGGGTGTTAAAACCATGAAGTCGACAAGATATTCCCAAGAATATAAGGATAAATAAACATCTTCTAACACACCATCAGGTTTAATTACAAACCTACTTGCTAATTGCAACAATGTTGATGTTTATTGAAGCTTAAGAAGCCTTAGCGAATCCATGATTTTTTTACTCATTATGTTTATGGCTGCTCCTAGATCAATCAGTGTGTTTGGTATTTCAATTCCATTGATGTGAATTTTCACAATGGGGCTCCCTGGATCTAAATATTTTTGTATTGTTTCTTTCCCCATCATGATGTCTGCAATTTTCCCAACTAATTGAATTCTTTTTATGTATTTGCTTTTTTTCCTGATCTTTGAGTACTCAATTCCTTGATTGTTTTTGCAAAAAAATGTATTTCTTTTGCAGCTTGCAATAAAGGAATTTTTATACAAACATTTCTTAATTCATCCAGCATATTATAATCAGGCAATGTGATTTGTTTTTCTACTCCTTAATCAATTTTCAACCATTCAGGAAAAGATGGTTTAATGGATGTTGAGGGTTGTTCTATAATAGGAGTATCATAAAAAATTATAGATACATTCTTTGTTTGGTTATTTTCTTTCCAAGGAAGAGAGATTTCTCCTTCTTGAGATTGATTTTTATCTTTTTGAAGATTTGTCCTTGCTTCCTGAATGACAATAGGGGGTTTTCTTTGTAATACTGTACCAGATCTTAATTGAACATTATTTAGATCTAGTGGAGTTATTACATAGTTTTGAGGATTCTGCCCTTCCATATTGTAAATAGGTTGTGACATTTTATTATTTGGATTTGGAAGTGGTTGAGAAGGTAATTGATTTGGTTTTTGTGCAAACGGTAGGGAGAGTTGTGGATTTTGATTTTGGATTTGAACTTGAGGTAATTGATTATACTGAGGAATTTTATTAGGTTGAGTGATTTGATTGGATTGAGGTAAGAATTGTGGTGGGAAATTAGGATAGGATGGTGAATATTGTTGATATTGAGCATAAGCCTGATAAGGATTTTGCCATCCCTAATTCCAAGATTGTGGTTATGGTTGAGCCCAAGGCTGTGAAGATGGATTCCAATTACTTTGTGAAGACTAAGAAAATTGTTGTGATTTAAAGCCTTATGATTAATTTGCTTGCGTGTTCTGCCATGGTCTTTTGGAAATAAAACAAAGAGGGTCTAGTTGTTCTGGTATTCCTTCATCATTAAATACAACCTTAAGACCTAGTAGAGAAGGACATTATTTAGTGTCATGGTTATTTGCACATATGGCACACATTTCTATGGTTTTTAAGTCTAAAGGACATTCTCTCAGTGCATCCTTCTTTCTACACCTGGAACTAAAGATAGATAATGCAACATTTTTGGCCTTTTGCTTGTTTTGTATTTTAAGGGTGTCAATTTGTTCACCAAGACTCCCTAAAATATCTGTCTTAAAAGTATCAATCAAGCTTCCTAATTCTACCCTATTGACTGGACCAACTGCAAATTTATTGATTCTTGATAAGAGAGGATCCATAGGACCTTTTCCAACTCGTGTTTTACCCCTTGAGATATATACACATAGATCACAAATATCTACAAATGGTAATTGAGAAATATCTCCTTTCCCTATCAAGTTAAGGAGATCAATCCACTCATCTATGATAGATTTGAGTAGGAGGGCTTTCAAAGTTTCCTCTTCCAGACTCTCCATTTTTTCCCTTTTAATATTATAAACAAATCTCTCGACTAAGTATTCAAGATTCTCATATTTTTCTGTGTCATTTTGAAGACTTCGTCCTTAATGTTGTGAGGCATACAATAATCCCTATATTTCTCTAAGAATTCTTCTTTCATTTGTGCCCATATCCTTATAGTATTTGTTCCTAGACCCATGAACCATTTCAACAATCCTTTAAGATAGCAGAGAACAATTTTAATTTTTGAGCATCATATAGATAATAATATGATCTGCATAATACTTCAAATTCAAAGAGAAATGTGTCTGGGTCTTCACTTATTTTTCCATGGAAGTTAGGAAGAATAGAAGGTGAAATATTCTTCATTGTGAGGGTTGTATCCTCATAAAATATGGGAAATAAAAAAGGGTCTTGATCTCCTCCACCTCTACCTCCTCCCTTGTCTCTATCTCCACCTCCTCCTTTACCTCTACCTCCTCCTTGAATCCTAGGTTGTTCACCATTGACATTTTGTACCTCTCCATCTCCTTCTTCAACCATGATGGATTCTTCAGTATCTCGTTCTTCTATAAATGGATAATCAAAATGAGTTTCTTGTTCCTCTACGTCACTGAGAATTTCTAATTCTTATCCTAGAATTTTTTTCACCAGTGGAAGATAGAAAAACTACTCCTGTAGTTGGGGATGTAGGATCTTCTTCTACTTTGATTATAGCCTTAGTAGATGAAGTAGGTGAACTTCTGGATTGGATTTAAGATCTAAAGACTTCAGGTAGTATTTTTTGGCCTATGGATGGAATTCAAATTTGAGTGGGTGGTGTGTAGCTTCAAAGTCATGGTGGAGTGAGCAGAGTTGTGGGAATTAAGCTTCTTCCTCATCCTACAAATATACCTCTAGAGTCTCTTTCCCTATGCATGCCATGTTTTTATTCTATTTTTCTTAAACTTCTATTTGCATTCCCCGACAACGACGCCAAAATGTTTATTCAATTTAATGTTCTTAAATTGTAAGCATAAATTATCGACCAGGGCATGTAAATTGATGAAGTACAAGTGCACTGTATGTGCTAGAAATAATTTATGTCGTTAAGATTTATCATTATCTAAGTTAATGTCAAACTCCAGAATTAATGTTGAGGTGATGTTATTATCTATACTAGGATTTTATTCCTAAATTTTTATTGTTAATTGATTATTCTAGATCTTATCTCTAGAATTAGTTTTGATTGACTTGAGTTTTTAGAATGATTGAATAATGATTTTAACTCTTTTCAATAGATGTGTTATGTTAATTTTCCTTTCAACTTATCAATTGTTTTTTTATTTTTATGTTGTAGCTAAACAAAGCTAATTATGAAAGCATGAAATGCATAAAGAAAATCCTAATTTATCAACTTGGAAATGAAATGTACTTGAATTCAAAAGCTGAGAAAGATTGTCACTCTTATCTACTGCAACTTTATTTCAATGCAAAAAGCAAAACATAAACGAGATTAATGAGCTATGAAATCACTAAGATGTGCTAGGATAATGAATGAAACAAAATTACTGAGTTTATGCTAGGTATTAAGCAAATGAAATGAATGATAAATAAATCAATCAAGTGAACCTAGTCACAATCTTCATTGAACTGCATCTTAAAAACATGAAAATAGGGCATCCAAGAATTAAATCTATGAAATAATAATTAAAAAGGAAAATCTAATTATTGTGAATTAGAGACCTGATCTGCACGTAGCGGCCCTCCATGAGGCAGTCAATTGCCTTAGATCAACAACACATAAAATATATGAAATACAAACTTTTCATTAAGCGAAAAAGAGTTCTACAGGATGCTTAAATTACATACGGTGGCACAACATTACACAGAGCTTCCAATATTTTTATAGAGTTCTTTTTAACAATACGAGAAATTTAAGCCTACAAGACTTCACTATAGTCCTTATCAAAACTGTATCATATCTCTTATTTGTCGATTTGCTATTGAAAAAGAAAATCGATGAAATCTCTTAAAATTTGGATTTTGTTCCAGAGTGCTATCCTAATGTCGACTAACATGGTTGACTGTGCTATAGTGCGGATCTCCTGGTGAATTATCTCAAGTAAAGAGGAAGAAATCCATGAGAGGATCATTCCCTATCTATCCATATACTCCTTTGCTAAGCTGGCGCACTCAAATCTTGTCAACAATGGAAATCACTGCAGATCTGTGGATTAGTTGCGAAATCAGATCAATTCTATATTTGCATGTAAACTTTAATAGAACAAAAGGCATATTGACAAAATTATGTTTTCTGCATTTATTTGGATGATAGTGGTAGGAAAAAGGAGGTAAATATGGAAAAAAATGATGTCAAAATAAAGAAGTTCTAGGACTCTACAATTCCAATGGATTGTGCTAAAGTTGTACTAGGAGTCCAATGGTTACAATCTTTGGGTACGATAGATTTTAATTTTCAAGAAATTTTCTTGAATTTTTTTTGGAAAGGAAAGGAAGTTGGGTTAAGGGGTATCATAGGGAAACCATGAAATATAATAAATTCTAATGGCATGAAAAATCTCTCGAAGAAATAATAATGGGGCATAATTTCACCATTATGCTCACTAGGGGTACAAACATCGAAATCATCTATTTATCTAGATCTCCAGAAAGTATTGGACAATAATTCCAAGGTGTTTGAGACTCCCAAAGGCCTCCCACCTATTCATGGTCATGATCATGCAATTCACTTGATTCCAAGAAGTGTTCCTCCAAAAATTAGGCCTTACATATATCCTTATGCCCAAAACAATGATATTGAATGTATGGTTGCAGAAATGCTAGAGGCTGGTATAATTCAATCTAGTCAAAGTTCTTTCTCTGCTCCAATAATATTAGTGCACAAGAAGGATGGAACATGGCATATGTGTCTAGATTATAGGGAGATCAACAAGATCATATTGAAGATAAATTTCCCATTCCTACCATTGATGAATTGTTGGATGAATTAAATGGAGAAATTTACTTCACTAAGCAGGATCTTTGTTTAGGATATCATCAAATTAGAATGAACACTGAAGACATTTCGAAAAAAAACATTCAAAATTCATGAAGGTCATTATGAATATTTGGTCATGCATTTTGGCTTTACTAATGCACCTTCCACATTTCAAGGTTTGATGAATTCCATTTTCAAACCCTTTCTTAGAAAATTTGTGTTAGTATTTTTTGATGATACATTAATCTATGGCAAGTCTTGGAAGGACCATGTTCAACATATTGACAAGGTGCTCAAACTATTGGAGGAGAAATAATTATATGAAAAAATTTCCAAAGGTTTCTTTGGAGTACAAGAGGTGGAATATTTGGGTCATATTGTATCTCATGAGGGTGTTAAGGTAGACCCTAACACAACTAAATCCATTAAATAATGAAAAGTCCCCACAACCATAAAGCATCTTCGAGGATTTCTCGGGTTGATAGGGTATTATTGCAATTTTTTAAATAATAATGGGAGAATAGTGGCACCTCTAACATCATTACTGAAGAAAGATGCATTTTCTTGGACTCCAGAAGCAATAAAGTCCTTTGAATATCTTAAAGAGGAAATGTGGCAAGCACCAGTCTTAGCTACGCCAAAATTCACACAAATTTTTATTGTTGATTGTGATTCTTCAGGAAATGGAGTTGGTGTTGTTTTAATGGAAGAAGGAAGACCCATTGATTTTGAAAGTCGTCCAATCAAAGGAAAGTATTTACACAAACCTATTTATGAGAAGGAAATGTTGGCAATACTACATGCAATAAATCAATGGCGACCTTACCTAATGGGAAGACACTTCAAGGTAAAAACAAATCATAATAGTCTTAAATACATCTTGGAACTAAGATTATATTCAGAAGAGCAACAAAAATGGGTGACAAAAATTTTGGGTGATAGCTTTGAAATCATATACAAAAAAGGGAAGAAAAATGTTGTTGTAGATGCACTCTCAAGAAAGGATGAGGATGTGGAAGAATTTCTTTGTGCCATTTCTATTATCCAACCTAAGTGGATAACCAAATCAAGGTATGAATGGAAGAATGATGAAGATGTGTGGTCACTCATTCAAAATATGCAACAAGTTTCTAGTACATATGATACATTTAGCTGGAAAATTGATTCATTATGATACACAGATTTCTTATGTCTTTGTAATAATTCCCAACTCAAACAAAATATTCTTTTGGAATTGTACACCTCTCCCCTAGGAGGGAACTTAGGATTTTTAAAAACTTACCATAGGGTTAAGAAGGATTTTTTTTGGGATGGCCTTAAATTTGTTATTCAGAAGTTTGTGGCAGAATGTTTGGTTTTCCAACAAAATAAAGTTGATACAATTAAGACCCTGGGTCTGTTACAACCTTTATCCATTCCAAGTTAGTGTTGGGAGGAGGTCTCAATGGATTTTATCACATGTTTACTCAAATTTGAAGGAAATAGTGTCATCATGGTGGTAGTTGATAGACTTACCAAGTATGCATACTTTTGTTTATTATCTCATCCTTTTAAAGTCAGTGTAATTGCTACTGCATTTATGGAAACAATTCAAAAGCTTCATGGAAATCCAAATATTATAGTAAGTGACAAAGATCCCATTTTCATTGGAAATTTTTGGACGGAATTATTTTCTTGTCTTGATACTCAATTATCTCATAGCTCATCTTATCTTCCTCAATTTGATGGGAAAACTGAGATAGTGAACAAATGTTTGGAAGGGTATATTCATTGCGTTGTATATGATAAACAAACACAATGGGTTAAGTGGTTACCTCTAGCTGAATGGTGGTATAACACTTCCTTCCATACTGAAGCAAAAAGGATCCCATTTATGGCACTTTATGGATGTCATGCACCATCCACCACATCATATTTAAGAGAAAATTCTAAGGTTCAAGAAATGGAAAATCACATCGAACATGAACAACAAGTTCTCCAACTCTTAAAGGATAACCTCACTCTAGCGCAAAATCGAATGAAACAACATGCAAATCAACATTGCAGTGAAATAAGTTTCGATGTAGGTGACTTGGTAATTTTACGGCTACAACCATACAAATAAATGTCTCTCAAGCAAACTAAGAAGGATAGTAAATTATCACCCATGTACTACAATCCTCACAGGGTGTTTCAAAATATTGGTACTATGGAATACAAATTGGAGTTGCCTGCATCTTCCTGTGTACACCTAGTTTTCCAAGTTTCATGCTTAAATAAGGTTATCGGTGACAAGCTTACAGTTCAAACAGTGTTGCTAGAACTTGACGAAGAAGGAAAAATCATATTTGATCTTGAAGCAGTCACGGAAAAAAGAACCTGAAAACTACGCAATCGATCAATTTAAGAGTATTTTATTAAGTGGAAGAACTTACCTATTGAAGATTCCACATGGGAGGATGAGAATTTTATACAAAAGAATCCATAACTACTCAAGTGTTGAGGACAACACTTTTTCGAAGGAGAGGGGAATGTTAGGTCCCTATAATACTAGTGTAGCCCCCTTATTGTTATTGTTGTGCCCCATAGAATCCCACTATTGTTACTGTTGTGCTCTTACATTATTATTCTAACGTAGGATTTGATTATATTGTGACCCCTTAGACTCCTATATATACAAAGGAGGTATTGTCATTTGTATCCACGGGGTCTTCATTGGGGGAGCAATACCATACCATGTGCATTCATATTGGTGTAGGAATTTACAGGGTAAGTTCCTCAGACATAACACCAAAGGACACCGCTCACAAACAGATCACAGATCAATACACCAGTATTTTTAACGTGGTTAAAACCCTTAAGGAGGGAAACAGTCCACGGCCTGATCCAACGTGGCCACTTCAGGCAATTTATTATTTAAAGAATGAAATTTTACATAAGCTTCTCTCATGAACAGTTAACCTACAAATGAACCTCCATGCTCTTTAAATAGAGATCATGGACCAATTGGGTGTTAAGCCACAGATCAAATGTCGATAATACCGAGGAGAGAATGAATCGTTGGATCACTACAGATCGTGACCGTCGGATTGTAAGTTACAAAAGTACATAGTAAAGAAACAAACTTTACCTAACTCTACACTAGACCAAGTTATACTTAACTATTTCCTATGTGTTGGAATATCCTAACATCCCCCCCTTAAGAACAACTTGGGATACGATTGAAGGATTTACAAATATGACACAATAGGAGAAGGAAGGAGGAATTAGAGCCTATCCCCCCTTAGTGATAACTTCCTGAACTCCAACCATAAATCGAAGTTTAGTAAACTTCGCCTCTGTGAGAGCCTTTGTAAAGATGTCTGCAACTTGATCATCTGTTGAACAATATTGCTCTTCAAGAACATGGTCATGAATGAGCTTTCTGATGAAGTGCATGTGCAGTTCAATGTGTTTGCTACACTGATGTTGGACTGGATCTTTTCATAGTTGAATGATACTTTGATTATCACACCAAAGTGTAGTCGGATGCTGCTGCTGAAAGCCAAACTCTGATAGGATCTGACGAAGCCACAAGGTTTCCTTACTAGCTTCTACGGCACCACGATACTCTGCTTCTGCTGAAGAAAGAGAAATGGCACCTTGTTTCTTGCAAGCCCATGTAATAGGTCCTGAACCAAGAATGAACACATAACCTGCAATAGACTTCCCATCATCAGGGTCACCAGCCCAATCGGAATCAGTGAAACCAACCAATAGAGGAGATGCTTCGGCACTGTAATGAATTCCAAACTGAATTGTACCTTGAACATAATGAAGTATTCTTTTAGCTACTTTCCAATGACTTTCACGTGGGTTTTGCATAAACCGAGCAATAAGGCCAACAACAAAGGAAAGGTCAGGATGAGTATGGGTTAGATACAAAAGGTTTCCTACAAGTTGACGGTATAAGGTAGCATCAACTTTAGGGGAAGTACAAGTGACTGAAAGTTTGGCTCCAGACTGAAAGGGAGAAGGAGCTGGCTTATAGTCTTCCATGTGAAAATGGCGTAGAAGATCACAGGCATACTTGGATTGGGAAAGGGAAATACCTTCCTTGGATTGCAAGACTTGAAGACCGAGAAAATAATGTAAGTGTCCTAAGTCTGTCATTTCAAACTTCTTTTTAAGGCTGGACTTCACATGGTTAATAAGGTTGGGATCACTACCAGCGAGGATAAGATCATCAACATAAAGAACAAGAATGATAAGAGACTTGCCCACTTTCTTGGTGTAGACAGTATTATCAGAATGACACCTAGAAAAGCTAGATTCTAAAAGAAAACTATCCATTTTGGCATACCAAGTCCGAGGAGCTTTCTTGAGACCATAAAGGGATTTCTTAAGGTGACATACAAGGCTGGAGTCTGTTTGTATAAACCCAACAGGTTTTTCCATGTAGATTTCTTCATGCAAGTCCCCATGCAAGAAGGTGGATTTAACATCCATCTGATGGAATTCCCATTTGAAAGAGGTAGCAAGGGAAAGAACAAGGCAGATAGAGTTCATTTTGGCAACGGGGGAAAAGGTTTCAGTATAATCAATTCCTTCAACTTGTGAAAATCCCTTAGCAACAAGTCGAGCTTTATGTTTATCAACTTTCCCATCTGGCCCATACTTGGTTCTGTAAACCCATTTGCATCTAACAAGTTTGCGCCCCTTTGGTAGAGGAACAAGATCCCATGTATCGTTTGCCAATAATGAACGATATTCTTCATTCATAGTTGCGTCCCAATGTGGATGGCCTGAAGCTTCTGCAAAGGTGTCAGGATCATAATTTGCTGACACTTGAGCCAGTAAAGAAGAGGCTCTTTCAAACTGAGAACGGGTACGGCGTTGATCTGTAGGATCACCGGCAAGATCACCTGTTGCATCTCGAGTAGCTTGGACCCATTTTGGAAGTGAAGGAGCTGAAGGAGCTGAAGGATGATCCTGAGAAGGTGGGGGAGGATTGTCATCCTCACTTTCATCTTCTGAAGAAGAAATATGTTCAAAGGTAGAAGAGATAGAGGAAGGTGGCACATGCGCCGAACTAGGCTCGTAGGCCGATTTATTTTCATCAAACTTTACATCTCTTCTAATTATAACATTTTTGGACTTAAATGGAATAAGTCTATATGCTTTGACATCTTCAGAATATCCAACAAAGATGCATTTTTCACTCTTTGGTTCTAAAGCTTTACGTTTTTCATCTGGAATATGGGCCCATGCTTCACTTCCAAAAACACGAAAGTGACTCACATTTGGTTTAATAGAGCTCCATGCTTCTTCTGGAGTGATGTTCTTTAAAGCTTTAGTAGGAGTGCGATTTAGTATGTAATTTGCACAGTTAATTGCTTCTGCCCAATAGTTAAGACTAAGTTCTTTAGATTGAAGCATACAATTAGCCATTTCCTTTAAGTTGCGATTCTTCCTTTCAGCTACACCATTTTGTTGTGGAGTATATGGAACAGTATGTTGCATTTGGATTCCATGCTCAGTGCAAAAGTTGATGAAGTCGTTTTTAACATATTCTCTGCCATTATTTGATCTTAGCTTAAGAATTTGATGTCCAGATTGTTTTTCAGCAAAGACCTTAAAGGCCAAGAGTTTGTTAAATACTTCACTCTTGAGTTTTAAGAAATATACCCAAGTGCGTCTGGAGAAATCATCAATGAAAGTTAAGAAATA
>APFE031089866.1:8221-19906 GCA_000404065.3 Pinus taeda | reverse complement strand
AAATTTATTGAATAAAATCATTGTTTGAATATTAACACATAAGAAAAATATTTTACAACAAAAGTGAAATAATGACACCAATCTCATACATGTATGCACAAATATATGTATGCCTTTTAAATATATTATTTCGTTAAATTAATCTTCATAATATAAGGGCTCCCTCCTTAGGAAAATGGCCCTCCGAGGAAAGGTATAAACAACAAAACCTAGAGTTATTCTAATTGATCAAACCCTGTGTAAAGCTTCTCTTTCAACATTGTTTGTTGTTGGATCATTCTCCCTTGATATCCCTTGCTCTTCCTCCTTAGACTCTACACACTTGGATGAATATCCTTCTCCACCCAATCACTGAGATATCACTGTCTTATTGTCTTGTTCCCTCTAGATGTGTCTTTTCCCTTAGCTTAGCCTTCTTTTTATAAGTTTGAGGTATTGGCCAAATTCACAACCCTAGTCTCCAAATTGATTGATGATTGAGATTAGATCTCAATGTCATTTGACATGAACAATTGAGATTCATTTATTTCACTAATGCAAATAACATTTTGTACTTCATTAGATTAACTCACTTTTTCTTGTAAAAGTCATTTGCTTTAATATTTCTATTAATTAAAATAATTGTTAAGGTTATAATTCCTTTTGGATGACTTCCACTTGTCAAGACACTTAGAATTGTGTGGAAGTACTTGTCAAGTGCTACTATCATCAACACTCCCTCTTAGTGAGGAAGATACTTCTAGAAGAACCGTATGTAATTAGCTTCCCCTTTGGCCTTGGCTAAAATGTCCCATGCATCATCCTTCAACATGGATTTTGTCCAAAGCTCTTTATTTTTTGCCTCCTCAATGATGTTAGTCATTAATCTTAGGTAGTTCAAAAACCTCTTAAGAGGCATGCTCTCCTGAAATGCGCTCCTAGGAGCCTCCACATGCTTCTTAGCATCTCTTAATGTCTGCTCAAACCACCTAGGTCGTCAGAAGGAACTGGAATTAGCTACTATCTCCTCCCAACCTAAAGGTTTAATCCCTAAAGTGGAAGTCTCTACATGTTGTTCTCCCTTAGGAGTCTCATGCTCTTCATCCTCTATGACAACCAGTGGCAACTCATGAGACTTCTTAGATGCCAAGTGCCCCCCTAACTTAACATTTCTACTCAAAACTGTCATCCTCTGTGTTGATATGAAGATCATGTAAGGCTCCATCTTTGTTCTCTTTTCCACAAAACACATGGATGTATTTTGGGAAACCAATGATCCTTAAATGTCCTATCTATTGCTCCACTCCTATGAATTCCTCCTTAAGAGTATTTTCCCCCAATATCCTTTGAGGACTCATGTTTTACACATATACTATAGTGTTGCATGCCTTTTCTCCAAAAACATAGATGGATCCTGGTCACGTATCATTTCCTTGGCAAAATCGATTATGGATCAATTCTTTCTCTTCACAAGCCCAACCTATTGAGGGTTGCACAAATTTGTCATATCCCTCTTGATCCCTACCTCCTTGCAGAAATCCTTAAAGTCATTGGAGGTCTACTCTTCCACATTATTTGACCTCAATACCTTGGTTTTTCATGCTTGTCTGGTTCTCAGCCTAAGTCTTGAAATCCTAAAATCCACTGAAGACCCCATCCTTGGTCTTCATGAAGAAGATCCAAGTTTTCTTGGAATATTTATCAATAGTATTGACATAGTATAATGCTCCTTGCATTGATTCCATTGACATCAATCCACACACATCTAAGTGACTTAGATCCAAAATCCCCTCAGACATACTCTCACTAGAAGAAAAAGCATCCTTAACATTCTTACTAAGTACACACCCTCTATAAACACCATACTGCTCAACAACAAACATTGGGACACTAGGGACACTCTCTATTAATATTAGCAATGCCCTATGATGCGAAGTGTCCCATTTTCTTCTACCACAACCTGCACAGGTTTTCATTGTCATGTACCAAAGCCTAAACAAGTTTTCCCTTCAACCTATATAAGTTTCCCTCTCTAACCCGAATGGACACTACTATGTTTGGGCTAATATCCTTTGGATGAATGAGCACTTTCCTACTCCTAAACATTACCTCATATCCTTTACCCTCCATCACTAAGATTGAGAGAAAGTTATTATTCAGTCTTGATACAAATAGCACATCATTGGCTTCCAACATTCCTCCTAATTCGAGCTAGAACGATTCCCTGTCACTTGTTAGACGCAATACCATACAATCACATGTAACTATATGGATGAATTTGGTGACTATTTTCTATACCCATGTGCTACGTCATCTCCTGTGTGATTGCTTTTCTGTTTTGTACAACATCATATCTCGTGTATGACATTGAAACTACAATTTTTTGCATCTATTGTCACCTATGTTGTTGTACTGCATATGGCCACGTATGATTCCTTTTATTGTTGCCTTCTACTATATAACCATCACCTCATTTCTTCCTACCTTTTTAGTATTATTATTTCCTCAAAAGGTTGGTCCTACACTAACCCTAAAACTCTTGTATGATTTTTGGCTTCTATGCATATGTGAAGTACTTCATAAATTGTCCCCTTAGAGAGATAATTTTGATACCATGTTAATTTCTTGCCCCAGCTTCTGGCTAATTATTTTCTACTAAATTCCTTTCTATAAATTAATTACTTTAGTAGATAAACTCAATAAAAGCATTGTTGCAATTTTAACATGTACATAAAAGGTAACAACATAAGAAAAATAATGACACCAATCTCATACACATGCACACATAAATATCTTCCCTTTAAATATGTTGTTTCATTAGATTAATCTTTAGGATATTGATGAGCACTAGTATTGCAGCAAGAGTGCTGCAACTCCTGGGGCTACCAACTTTACTTTATCAACCCGAGGTTCTTACAAACTTGGAGGTGACAGTGTTGTCTACACAAGTAAAAGTGATGGGTTTGCTCTTTGTCACTACTCAGTTGGCGATAGACCACTAGGGTTTTTCAATCTAGACTTCTATGGATTTAGAAGAAGCTTCATTACTAATGAGGGAAAGAGAAATCTACTCTAAGAGAAAGCTTGCTTACTGCAGTAAGGAAAAAGACTGAAATCAAATTCTAAAAACACACCATTTTCTAACTAACTGCTACGAGGTTATGCTTCAAAGGAATGCTAAGTTAACATGTAGGCAATCTTACTGTCCTAAGCATGAAAATTCAAAACATCAAACATTCTACTACTGTGCATATAAATGACTAAAACAAATCTCTTTTTCTTTTTGTCCTTTTTTTATGTGAAAGTGTGAAATCTAATCTATTTTGGTGAGGTGGCAGGTGGCTTAGGGATGCTGGTGAAAGGTGTTAGGGTCCAACCGTAACCCCCTTTGCTATGGGGTAAAATGCACAGTGTATGGAGAATGAAAACTACCCTCAAAGGCCTTGCCAGGACCTTTGACAGACTGTAAGATTATTTGCAGAAGCTACCAAGTTATACACATGTTCATCTATCAAATATCAATTAACCAAGTATGGAAAGAGTGTTTACCTCAAATCGCCATCTAGATTTGTTTGGGGATCTCAATGTAGCCAAGAAGAACTCCTCCAAAGCTGGCTCCAAGACAATTCCTGCACAAAGGAAAGGCAAACAAAATCACAACATACAATCTAGAAAACTAATATAATAATGCACAATGAACATATACTTGTATACAACTTAAACTACTCAACTCGACAAGTATCGAAATGAACAACTCAATGAACAATGTTACCAACACTATGGAGTAGGGAACACAACTACAGTTCTGTATTTATAAAGGAAGAGTGATTACAACCATCCATTGTATCAGCCTTCCCTTGCACCTTCTTCCTCTCTCTCTCTCTCTCTCTTTCAGCTCACTTCTTCAAGTGTATGACAGTTCACAACAGCTTAATGGGCTATCCTTTCAAATGCTCTAACCCCTTTCACAATGGCCCTCTCATTACTTATGTAGCAATCGAGTTAGGGCTTCCAAGCTCCTCCTAGAGTTCATTAGGGCAAAAGCCATGAACCTGCCCTGTTTTCAAGCTTTTTCCCATTTTCCTTCATTCTTAGATTGGAATTTCCCCAAATAATTCGATTTTTGGGACTTTCCCTGCTTTTCTTGAGCAAATTTAGGGATAAATATCTAGATATTTGTGAGTAGATTCATTGGCTTGACCTACTGAACATCTCTTAGTTTCACTAACGCTCCCCCTAGTCTAACAACTTGAGTTAGCAGGGTGACTAACGCTCCTCTATGCTTGCTAACAAGCTTTATAAAGAAGGTTAGCAGTGCAAAACCAGCGTTAGTGTGGATTCAAGGCCTGCAATTGTGGTCTTTGCTTCAGTCATGCTGTCTTTCACCTTTGAGTTGATGAGAAGGTCATTTTGTCCTATAACGGATGCCCCCTGAAGTGTGAGATCAGAGGCAGAGACGATGGCCGAAATACTTACTAAAATTGTAATTTTCTGTCAAAATTTTTAGAGAGAGAGAAGCTTCGGGCGGCAAGGGAAAACCTGATACAACAACATACATATATATAAACTACTAAAATCATGTCCTGAGTTGGGCATTCTCATGCTCAGTAGCTATGTCAGAGTAATTTTCTCTTTTGAGGTATAACAATGTTGGCCGCCGATAAGCACAGAGCGGATCCAGTGTCATAATAGATCATCCTTAAATAGCTGTCTCCAAAGAACAATATCCGCAACTTGGGAGAGGAAACAAGGCTGAATGATGCAAGCCTCTATGCAAGGTTTTGATTTCCGCTTCATCGAACAACATAGATCGTTAGATGTGATAAGATGTGTTGACGTCGAACATGCACGAAATCATTTGATTACTAGGCAATAATGGAGACCGTTAACAGATGCGAGGAAGGCCACCAATAATGGTGATGGTCTCCAAGATGCACAGTACAAACTAGCGAGTGTGAAAGATTTCTTTATCGTCGAACACTCGTAGAATCGCTTAACTAGGAGCCAATAATGAAAACCCCTGATCAAACACAAGGTAACCTGCCACTAATGTCTGCAAGTACCAAGGCACTGAATGTGTTTCTGGGTTATCTTCCTAGATAGAGTGTTGAAGTTGATAGGAAGAAACCTGTTGAAAGGTAGGCAATGACGTGTCCTACATCAGTCGACACAAAACCGGACAAGAGTGATTTTGTTTTTTGAGGGATCTTTTGAACATTTGGGTCTAAACAACGGAGGGCATGATGAAAGGATATGTATGATTGGTTGATAGAGGAAACAAATGGGAA
This sequence comes from Pinus taeda, assembly GCA_000404065.3. Taxonomy (NCBI): domain Eukaryota; kingdom Viridiplantae; phylum Streptophyta; class Pinopsida; order Pinales; family Pinaceae; genus Pinus; species Pinus taeda. The sequence continues at coordinate 14,639 of APFE031089866.1, read as the reverse complement.
CCCTTGAATAATAGAGGGCACGACAATGGTTTTAACCAGACAACACTAGACTCATGAACACCACAGAGTGTTAGGATATGGAGATGCAATTACATTAGGGTATATAGGCTAAAACTCATGGGTTGGTAGGGTTCATATTGAGAGGCCATCAAAATGAAGGTTTATTTGAGGGAGTGCCATGTTCAAGGGAATGATTTCTGCCAAACCACGCTTTGTAATACGGAATACAGTTGTATTGTCCACTTTTCCCATCTGATTAATTTAATGAGTCCAGATGGGTAAACTCATCTATCTTTTCATGTTTAAAGAGTCTGAAAAGGATTGCAAAAAACAATGACTCTTTGCCCTATATGATTAGTTTAATGAGTCCAGACAGGCAAACTCGTTGATTTTTTCATGTTTTAAGAGTCTGAAAAGTATCATAAAAAGAACGACTCTATATCTTGTTTGTGTAATTTAAAGAGTCTAGACTAGACAACTCGATGGTCTTTTCATGTTTAGAGAGTATGAAAATATCATAAAGAAAGACTCCATGGTGGTCCCTTTGTCATAGTTGTTAACCGGGTGCGACAAAAGGTTAATAGTATACCCATATCAGTTACTTTTCCGTCTTTTAATCTATTGAACCCGAATAAAGAGAAACATTTTTCCAATAGATGTTGACCTCATTTTGTTACGAGTACGAGGCGACGAACTAAACTCGTGTTTCGTTGTGAATTTTTAATGAGTCACGCGACGACAAACTCAATACCTTCATCAAAATTTTTAATGAGTTAGATGAAGAAAACTTAGGGTATCTTTTTCAGTTTAATGAGCGAGAAAAAGAGGGAAAAGAACAGCTCATCCCTTCTTCATAGTTTTACGAGCTCGAAGGAGGGGAAAAACTCGGGGATTTTTCAATTTAAGAGCGAGAAACTATCCCAAAAAAGAAAGTTCTCTTGCTGCTGTCGTATATTTTTAACGACCCCAGTAACAAAAACTCAGGGTTTTTTAGTTTAACAAGTGAGAAAAGTACCTAAAAGATTTCTCGGGTCATCTTTAGCAAGTTTAACGAGCAGCAAGACATAGCTCGGGTCATCTTTAGCAAGTTTAACGAGAAACAAGACATAGCTCGGGTCATCTTTAGCAAGTTTAACGAGCAGCAAGACATAGCTCGGGAATTTTTCAGTTTAAAGAGCGAGAAAAAAGTGCCTAAAAAGAATCCTCCTTTGGTCTTTTTCAGTTTATGAGCTAGAAAAAGATCAAAAAAGAGTTGCTCAGAGCATCGTTGCATGTATTTAATGAGCATAATGATGAAAACTCGGAGATGTTTATATTTTGTAAAGAGAAATAAAATATCACAAAAAGTGCTGTGACTATCGTTGCATAGATTTAACGAGCTCAATGATAAAAAATCCGAGATGTTTATATTTTTTAAAGAGTAATAAAATATCTCAAAAAGTGCTCTATTATATTCTTCATTGTAGTAGTTTAACGAGCCCAAAGAAGGAGACTCGAGGTTTTTCGGATTAACGAGCAAGAAAAATACCATAAAAAGAACGCTCGATCTTTCTCGATCTCATGCTTGACATTAGAAGGGTCTATGCCATGCATTTCCTCATAAGACCAAGGAAAAACATCGTGGAAGTCCCTAAACGGGTAGGTGAAGCTCACAATTTCCTCAGGATTGTGATTGGCTCCACCCTGTATGTTTTTCACGATGCCTGTCATGACAGAAATATCGGGGAGCAATGTTTGTGAAATATTGCCCATGTTTCCTTTCGAGTCCAAAAGTTGGATAGTCGTATATGGTGAGGAAATGATTCATGTGCGTTAGGTGATAGGATTTGAAGAGGCATCATGTTCGAATCAGATATCGAAACATGATGGTGCGAATCCTTCTAAGGTCGCTCTTTTAACCTCGTGATCTCTCTAATAGCTTTGTCCTTAGGTAGGATTTGATTGAGTGGATTGAAAGAAGGAGCAGTTATGGGAGGGGTAGTGGTACCGTTGGCCGAAACCAAAGTGACTGGAGATTCAGATGCAATTTGAATGGCTTCATAGGCCAATTCAGCCGGTGACAGCGGCATTTGTTCTTCGTATGTGTCAATGTTTGAAGGAGCTAGTAGGATCCATGGATCGGTCGGTTCATGAGGAATAGATGAAAGCATATTGACCATCTGTGAAAAATTCGACGGCTAAAGAGGGAAACAACCCATGAGGGAAGAAGCCTTCTGTAGACCGGTACCTAAACTAATGTAACTGTCAGTTCCACCTCCTACTAGGGGTACAAAGCCACTTGGTAATGGTGAATAATTAGGGGTGCAGAAAGACAACTGATCTACTGTAATAACCTTTCCATCCAATGGAAATTGGATGATGCGAAAGACAGTAGATACAACAGTCGTCATGGCATATGTCCAACTGTGACCCAGCAAGAGATTATAGTCAAGTTTTCTGTTTACGACTTCTATGTCCACCGTTATGGTTTTCCCAGCCAAAGTGATGGGAAAACTGGCTAGGTATCCTTTTGGGATAAAGGTGTGGCCGTCAAAAGGTTTAAGGGAGTTCGATGGTGGGGATAGGGTTGGGTAACCCAGGGTGAGCCAACATGAAGCCGACATGATGCAGGTTGAAGCACCTTCGTCGATGACAGTTCTGTGTATACCTTTACCTTTCGAAGTGATATGCACCTGAAATGCAAGTTGGTGGGAAAGGGGAGGTTTACACTTGTCCATGTCGAAAATAGCAAGCGTGGAATCTGTAGGGACAATACCTCCGATAGACAAAAGTAAAGCTTTTCATTGGGTGGGGCATGTTTGTAATACTTCGAGCGCTGACATCGCTGACGGCGCTTGTGTCAAATCCTGTACGATGTTGTAGTGTTGGGAGGCACGTGCAGATGTATTGTGCGTTGTGCATTGAAGTGCCCCTTTTGGGGGTCTAATTACAAAGTCCTCAACCGGCCTTTCAATATGAAAATCAGTGGGTAACGATGGCTTTTGACCTGAGGATGGTTCTGCTGTAGAAGCGACAGGAGCTCCATAAGATTTGGCTCTTGTGGCGAGTTCTACCATTTCAAATGTGAAAATGGTAGAAGATCCTTCACGAGCTGAAGGATGTTGCGAACCATCGTTGCCCCCTGGCGTGGGTTGCTGTTGGTTTGCAATAAGATTTTGTTGCTGCTGAGTGGGAAAAGGATTCCTAAGGATAGCAGGGGTCTTACCAGTATCCCTTTTGGAAAGGTAATCTGTGCATTCCTGAAGCCGCAGACAACGCCAGGTTGCGTGGTCTTTAGCACAAAGTTTGCAAGGAAATTTGGGAAGTGTATCCTTTTCATCAATAGTAGGCACATCGGCCTTTTGTTTTGGGTTGGTCTGCTTTGTTGACTGCTCCTCAGATGGAGTGGTCTTTTTCTTATTCTTCTTTTTCTTACCACTGGGATTTTGTGTAGACTATACAGAGTTTATCGTAGTGGTAGGAAGAGCAGTCATATTAGTAGAGGGGTCCACTGCCATCTTTGCAATGGAACCACTGAGTTGTTTTACAGCAGCCCCAGAGGTTGCGCTGACAATCTTGTTGGCGTGCACTCTGGGGTGCTGAGTGGCAGAAGCATTGGGGTTACCAGGAGCATTGGGGATTATGTTGTAAAGAGTGCCAAACTATGAATATATCAAATCTAAGTGTTGGGTACGACGTTTGTGATCGCACCACCTAAAGCGACATCTCTAGCGATTTTTGGGAGTAAGGACATACAAAACCAGTCTGTTAAGAGAAAGTCCAGGATGGGAGCTTTGACTAACCTCTGTCTACATCTCCATTCATGAATATGATTGGAGATGTGGGTGGCGGTATCCTGACGAAATGAAGTGAGGAGCTCTATCCCAGTCTCATAGCGGATTGGTAACTGGAAGTTCTTTAGGAACTCCATTGCTAAAGCATCAAAGGTATTTACTGACACGCGTGGTAACTCAATATACCATTTCGTGGCATTGCCAGTGAGGGTGCAGGGAAAAAGACGTAACCGGACACTATCATCCACCATAGAGTTAGAAACACACCAGAGATGATAGGTGGTGATATGGGTGCCTGGATCCTCCCCTTGTTTTCCATCGAACTTTGGGATGTTTGTTGGTATTTTATGCGGGATTGGCGGCCATTCTAAGTTGTGGTAGATGGGGTCATTTGTCAGCTTTTATAAGTTGGGAATATCCAACGTTGCCAAAAAAGGCAGAGATTTAGGTGCCCCCGACTCAGACCATGGTGATGATGGATGACTTGAGAAGCTCTGTGCTCGTCCCATCATTTAGTTCCCCATAGTGTACATGGGTTGTGTGGTGTAGCAGTTGCTTTGCAGTATGGTGTTGTAGAGTGGATTTCCATGAGGATTTTGATACTTGGGTATGAAATTGCCCCCATTGTAAGCGGTGGCCCCTTGACTCATTTGAGTCTGTGAGTAGGGTGCCCCCATGGATTGGTTGGGAACCCCTTGTGGATTCCCGACTGACATAGAACTAACCATTTGGATTTGATTGATAGAGGGAACACTCATGTCAATTAGCGACTGTCCATGCATGCCTGAGAACGGAGGGGGAATTGTGACATTCCCTACCGGCATGTGCATATTGGGAACCCCCCCCAGATATCTGAATCTGGGGGTTGGAACTGTACATTGGCAGCCGACCATGTTGTTGGTAAATGGGAATCGCACCCATAGTGCCGCATTGAGTGTTATATGGAGCACTATATGTGGCACTCGTCGAAGGTATGCATTGTGGCACCATAGGAGTGGAACCTGGAATATGCTGGGTTCCACTTATAGAGGGTGTTATGTGAGTTATCGTACCTGGGACAAACGGGATAGTGGGATTCCACATTACCGGTGTTGTGATGACTATCGACCGGGGAAGTGGTAGAGGACCAACAGTGTCTCTAAAATTCCACAACCCGTGAGTCGTCGACTGGATAGATGGGAAAGTTCCACCTATTGAAGAAGGAAGTATAGGTACCACGGGAACCACGATAAGGTCTAACGGATTTGTGAGCGAAGTGTTAAAGTGAGGAGGAAATCCTTCCGTGAAGAAATCCTCCGGAAAACTTGAATCGTCAGTCGTCCACACAGATCCTGTGTGAGATTTAGGAGACTAATTCCTTAAAGATGAGGAATCCGAGTCAGTGGAACTCGATAGATCTTCCAAAATGAGTGGAGGAAGTCCTAACAATTGTCTGGAGTGACAAAGAGGGCCGAATGTAGCCACAGTGACTTTTAAGTTTTATCAAATAAATTTTAATGTGATATTCTTTAAATTCTCAAAAATGATAGCACTCAGGTACCTAAAAATAAAAAATACACTAAATATATCAATCAACAAACAGAGGGAAAGTACCTCGTCTGATAAGCACCAATCACTAGAGCTGTAACCTAGTATCTCAATGAATATCAGAGAAGGATGGCCCAATGTATGGTTACAGTTACTCTAGAGCTTCACCCGAACCTCAGATTGAGGGGTCAAGTACTCTCGTGAAGGCGAGCACCCTCCCAAAAACTAAAGACAAAGTAGATCCGTCCATGTTAGGTAGCAGGACAGCCTGTCCCAGTCACCTTGTGTAAGTAACTAGATGTTTTGGCCACTAGAGATACCTCAAATCATAGACATTAGCAGGGGGGACATAGTCGTAGACAACATGCTGTGTGGGCAGGAAACTTGAGTTCCCGACTCAGTTCTGAAATCCCGGAAGGGACCCCCAGTACACAAAATGCCCAAAGGATTTGTAAGAGAAGGTGGGCTACCTTCAATTATAGTCCGATGTTGTCTCGTATTTTGCTTCGTTGTTAGTGGAGTGGTCCTGGTAATATGAGTGAAGAAGGATTTTTCACTCGTTAACGACACTAGTTTTGGTTTTCAACCTTGGGCAGTTCACTCACATGCTTATCCCAAGATCCTAGCCTAGCTAATGTTGGTTTTCTCAAAAGAGTAACTGATTGATTTTAATGTAAATTTTAAGTGTACTTGATTATTTGTCTTTGGTAGGGGTGTTGACGTATGAATATGGTAAGACTCTTGACTCAATAAATCATGCAGAACAATGCTCTGTTTTTTTTTCAATTTTTATGCAAACAAGTCTTATTATACATATTCATCTTTTCACATATTCATAGATTCGTTTGTGCATCTAAAGCCATTCAACACTTGCATAACCAAAAGATTATTTTTCCAATATTTCCTAACAACTACTAAAAACCAAAATGAAGTAGCTTAGAACTATTTCGACAGAAGGATGAATACAATTTATCAGTCTTTCTTTAAAAAAAAAATGTATTTTAAGAAAGAAAAACTAACACTTTTTCCTAAAAAGAAATTTTCAGGACACCAAATTTGCTAACATAATATAGTTTTAGATCTTACTTCAGCCCATGAGACAATTCCCCCCCCCCCCC
>APFE031089849.1:0-11245 GCA_000404065.3 Pinus taeda | reverse complement strand
ATCACTTAAAAAAATATATTTTATGGTATTAAAAGAATAGTGATATTATAATTATTTAGTAATTCTCTCTTACTTATCGCAAACAAAAGTGACTTCAACCGAGGAACTCTCTCCGTCCCCTGTCCTTTAGCAAACATACGTGAGTTTAAACTGAATGCCTCTATTAATAATAATAAAAGAAACTTTAATTTTTTATAATCAATAAAATATTATTAAAATTTGAAAAAAAAATTCAATTACAGTTTTGTATTTGCATAAAGGTTTAGCCAGAAAAGTGATTAAGTATATGAGATTCTGCAATTGATAATCCGTCCTCTAAAATTCATCTTCAGATACTTTTTAATAATTGATAATCCGTCCTCTAAAATTCATCTTCACATACTTTTTAATATATATGTAAATTGATAATTTTTTTTAAAGTATTTTTTAAATCATAAAAATATTTTAACTATACTAAATAAAGTAATATTATAATAATTTAAGTAATAAAAAAAAAATTTTAATTATTGAAATTATATTCAGTAAATTGAAGTTAAATTATTATTTATATATTTAAATATATTAAAACAAATTATTAGGGAGGACTCTTTCATCTATAGGAATTTTACTGGAAGTTCTTTTGAAAGCTAAGGGCTATGACTAATAACTTGGTAGAAACTTATGTTCTATAACTTTCTCACCACTTTATTGTTCTTGGAGATTCTTTAATTTTCATTTAACATATAAAAAAAAACTATGCCCAAGATCTTCTTCTAGAAGCTATCTTATCTAGAATACTAGTTTTATCATCCATAATGGAGTGTCAAAAAGATTGGTTCCACATCTAAAGAACTAATAACTATGTGGTAAATTCCCAAGCCAATGAGACAATACAACTTGAAGAAAAAGAGATTTATAGTTATAATAGTCAACATTTCTATGTCAAATTCCCAAGCCAATGAGGTAATACAAATTGGGGTAAAAGAGACTTATAACTATATTAGCCAACAATTATGTGGAAAATTCCCAAGGCAACAAAGCAATATAACTTGGGGCAAAAAAGGCTTATAGTTATAATGAGTCAATGTGGCTTCATTCTAATTCTATAACCATGCCAATCACAAGAGTCTCTCCACATCTCTCTCTCAAAAAGTGATATAAATTCATAAATCCATACAAAAGGAACATCCAACCATCCCTCTCCACTAACTCCACTCTAATGGCATTGCAGTCTCCCCTCATGAAAATGCTTTTGCTTCTTTCCCTTTAATGCTATGTAGGTCATATATATTCCACTTTCACTCCTCGTCCATGTTCCATTGCCATGCAGGTTGGCAGCCCAACAATAAACACTTCCCTTCAATTGGTTCTTCTCTGTTTATCTTTAGATCCCTTGAATTCCCATGTTTCGTCAAGATTGTTTGCTTGCACAATGGATTACAACAAACTATGCCAGAATCATGCCCAACTGCACTCTTGCACAGACTCCATACATGAGTTTCGCTTTGAATTGTATGCTCCTACATAGCTAATGGTTGATTTGAAGAGCGATGGATGATAGCACATTTGCCCTTAAATAAACGAGTTGACCTGCTTGAGGGTGTCCTGCTCAAGATGTTGATGAACAACTCCTCCTTTGCCTGCAAGTGCATTTGATTGACTTGATCCCCCTCTTTTATAGACTTGATTCCCCCTCTTTTATAGCATGAGACAATCCAACAGACACCCTTCTCTCGAGTTCTCCTACTGTCCCATCAACTATTTAAGGATGATCCTCTTCCAACTCTAAGCTACTCCGCTTGTCAAAATGGTAAGTAATTTTCCATGCTCTACCTCCTTTTTGCAAAACCTAAATTTCATAGGTGCCCTTCTCAAATTCTGCTGATTGCAATGACTTCTTTGTCTCGTGATTGACATCACTTTGTAATTTTATTTCCCTTGGTGGGCTTAACCATCAAGCTTTAATGTATGAATTAAAAAATTCTAGTTACTTTTGTTTCAAACCTATAGAATGTAATCCCTTTCTGTCTCAACCACAATTTTCATAAATAAATAAATAAAAATATTCTAGTTTGTATGTATGTATAATAATAATAATAATTTTAATTTAATTTTATTATTGTGCCTAGAGTTGCTCTACAACTATATGTAGGAGATATATATAGATGTAATGTAAGAAAGTAAACATTTTTAAATATTGTTCAATTTATAATATGTAAAAGATTTGCAAAAATTTAGTAATAAAAAATTAAAAGTAATATAGAGGGAAATATGGAGAGATGTTGTAGTTTCTACAAAAAATTAATTGTAATAAATTAATAAAATTCAATTTGTTATAAGTTAAGATATTTTACCTTATAAATTAAAATAATGGTTTTGTAACCATATTTAAATTTAGTCAATATGCAGGTAAAAGCTTTAATACTTACAATAAGCTGACAATATAAAATTATTTTTAACCATGGATATTCACACCCACTTATTAACTTGTAAATAAACTTTATTACAATACTATGGGCTACCGTGGCTCATCAATACAACATGCCCAAAAACCATCTCTCATTTTACAATCAAAATATTTTATAAATACTTTATTTGAATTTAATTTTATAACTTTTTTTAATCAATCTAAAAAAAATAGAAATTATAATTAATATTTAAACCCCTATCACATAAAATATATACTATATATATATAGTAGCTAATAATTAGTATCCATTTTAAGTTAAAATAATAATTTACCATATAAGTTAAATAATAATTTTGTAACTATATTTAATTTTCATTAATAAACATATAGACGCTTAATACTCACATATAACAAATATTTGTAACCATAGATATTTTACCTCCATTTTTATCATAAGATATTATTTAATGTGATTTTGAGCTTTGTTACAATTCCCATTGGTTAAACCATTCTTTCCATTTACGAATCAAAATATTTATATAAATTTTTTTTAAATTAATGATAACACATTTTGGCATTTAACACTCTAGAGGCCAATATATGGAACGAGATGTTTGAAATGTCATGTTCATGTTGTGTTATCCTAACATTTTGGGACTTGGTCAATACATTAGGAAATAATTAAAAAAGATATTTTAATTAACGTTTTGACTCAATGAAATTACATAAAAATAAGAAATTAAATAAAAAAATAAAATTAATAATTAAACTTCCGCCGGTCAGAGTGACAGAGTGGGTAAACAATAATAATGGCGCTATCAGAAGCGAGGCACGAGTACTGCTTACTACAACTCGCATGATTATAACACAGGACGTGGAGAGGTCCTGCATACCAAGAGGGATGTCAGATGGGAGAAGTGGCGTGAGGAATGTTTGGAAGAGGAGAGGTGGTAAGGACGGCGGCGTAAGGAGGATGGGATGGCAAGCAAGCGCGAAAAAGTATGTAAGTGGGGGTAAGGAAAGAAGGATGGATATATTGCAAGGGAGAAGGGGAAGGAGAGCGACAAGCAAGCCAGACACGCATCCAGCAAGCAGGAAGAGTAACCTTCGGTATGCTTACTGTCTCTTCTTTGTAATTTGCAAAGGAAATTTCAGTATGAAGGGAGGGGAAAGGAACTTGGGTCGGGGAGGGAAGAAGAGACCTCGCGCAACGGTTATGTTGTGCAAACAAAGCTGTAGTAGCGAGAGGGAGTGACTCGGTAGCTTTGCTTCGAGGCTAGAAAGGATGCAGGGCTTAGCAGGTAATAGGGAGGGGCAAAGTGGGCTCAAGGATAAGGATAGAAAGGCTAGAAAGGATTGTATCAAGGTGGTAGGGAGGTCTAAGAGTCCGGAAAATTTCTTCAGGCAGAAATTCGAGGTAGGTAAGGCAAGCTCGGGTCGGAGAGAGGAGCGTGCTTGTGAGGGAAAGTCGGGAAGGAAGCTAAGAAAGAACGGTGGGACCTTCCAAGGGGATAATGCCGCAAAGAGAGAGAGTGGTGTCAACCAGCAAGGTAGGAAGGGAGGCAAAAATCTTAGTGGGGAGCTCCCTGTGTTCATTATCTCAGGGTTGTTTAGAGAGGGGCTCAGGCCGAGGGAACCCAAGGAGGGAGGTCATGAACAAGGAGGAGAGAAATTAAACAGGGGTCTAAAAGAGAAGCGCGACAGAGGGAGCAGGGGGAAGGGGAGGACCATCCTTGGTTCACTAGAGTACTTGGAAGCAGAGGAATGTAGACATAGGAGAGATAATGCAGGCAGACAGAAACCTCATGAAACAATTGGAATTCGAAAGGGTATTGATTGTTTTATCCTGGCTCTAAACTGTGTCCATTGTGAATAGGGAGCAAAGATCGGGGATATGGCGCAGGTAGACAGAGGACGTTGACGCAAAGGACAGGGAAATAATGGTCCTTGTTCTCAGGATATGGGCACCTCAGAAAAAGGATGGGTAGACGACCCATGGATGAGACCATGAAAGAAGTAGCCAAGGTTTATAAGAAAGGCACAGATGAAGGGATAAAGAAAATTATTGAGGAAATGGAGGAAAGGATCATGGAAGAGGACTCAGAGGAAGAAATGGAGGAGTGGAGAGACCTCATTCCTGACCCTGGAAGCACTAGAGGAAGACTCTCTTAATTTAAACAGACGTTACATTTATATTGGCTCATGAAGAGGCTAGTTGGAAAGACGATGGACCAAGTGTCCACGAGGATGGCTTTGATAATCAGAGACATGCCTGATTATAAACGAGACCTGCAAACCATACAGTTTCAGCTATGCAAGCAGGATCTCAGACTAGATTGAATTCAGAGACACATACCATGCATCGTTGAAATGACACCAGCGAATCGAGACTCAACTGAAGACCCAGCGAATGTTGAGTCAGATCAGGAGGAGCCCAAGGAATAGACTGAGCTCATGGATCTCAGGTCACTGTTTTTTTTAGCGGCTAGTTTTCTTTTATATGCATGCTATGGGACCTGAGATTGAAAATTGGTTTTTAAATAGTTTTGTATATATTGCTTGGGTAGAAAGACTGTTAACTTTCCAATTTTTGATGGCTTATAACATGCATAGGTGGCCAACAAACTTGGTTTCCCATTGAGCAAGTTGAGGCCACCTATTGACAATATGTGGATTCAGTTTGCTTTTATATAAATAGAAAAGGAGGACCTACCTAAGTTTACAAAAAAAATAAAATTAATAATTAAACTAGCTTAGATCCATGTTAATTCTGGATCTAAGTTCCCAAGGGATCAAATCTCTGGAAGTGCAAACCTTTCCTCAAACTTTGCACTCAAAAACCTTTCCTCAAGCTTTGCACTCAAAAGACATTTGATCCCTCTAAATTTGATCATTTTAAGTTGATAAATCCTGAGTTAAAATGAATCTAAGATACTTGATAATTAAGTGAACTTTTTGTTAAGTAATTAAAATTTAATTATATAATAATAAGAATAGTTATAATTTTCTTATTAATTTGTTAAAATCATATTATAATGTTCAAATATGAGTTTTCTCATAATATTCAAATTTACATATTTAATAATTCAAATTTACATTTATTATTTGTTTATTAAAATTTAAATAAATATTAAAAGAATAACCTAAAAAATAACCTAAAAAGTTTATAAATTAAAAGTTAATTGTAATTATATCTTATTATAAAATTCAAATAAATTGTTGTTTCAAATGTACTACTTTATTTAATACATGGTTAACAAGATATGTAAAGATAAGAAACACTTCTGGGTTCTGGGTTAAATGGCGGCCAATATACGAATTTTAAATCTGAAGCATATAACAGTTTTTGCAAGTTTATTGCGAGTTTTGATTATTTTAATATATAATATTATATTTGACAAGCAACTACGGGTAATTTGCTAGCGGTTAACTGGAGGGATTCATTTATTTGTGGTTTTAGATTATCACAATTTCGAGTTTAAAATTAACAGCACCATAATACTATTATTATTAATTAGTATATTTTTTAACAATAGGGAAAAGGAATATAGAAGGGTTTAAATTTTATAATGAAAATATATTATTGTAAAGTATTATAATTTATTTAAAAAATAAGTTCAATTGTATAGGTTTTTTTAAACATTAATAATTGAAAAAAAATTTATTTATATATAATTTTAATTATTTACATATAATTTATGGGAAATATTTTCAAATTATAGTTTATTCTATTTTTATATTTATCTTTTTTTATTTTGGTAAGACTTCTTAAATTTTAATGCGGAGAATGCCAGTATATTAAATATCATGTTAAATTGAACTATAAATATCATATTTATATCAATATATTTTAGGATTAATGTAGTATGCGGAAGTTAATAAAAATTCATAAGCAATGCACATGTTATTAATTTTTTTTTAAATAGTGGATTACATTGTAACTAATGAAGCACGACAGTACACTTACCTAAAACATTATAATTATTCACTTTAAATAATATTTTTTAAATTTATTATTATATTTTCTAAATATTATTATAATGTTTGTCGAGAATTATGTCACTTTAATTTGGATTAAACCTTAAGATTAAGAATTTATATGAGTATATTATTTTTAGTAGGAATTATTTCCTTAATATTAATACTATAATAAATAAGAAATATTAATTTGAATTAAAATAGTATTAATATTATTAATAATATAGATTTATTTCAATAATTTATTTAAGAGATTTTTCATATTTCACATCCTTGACCCCTCCCACCTGGTCCCTGGTCAAATCTAGCTCTTAGAAGTCAGTTTTAATCGTTGCTAAGTCAAATATAGTTGTTGGAAGGACTTGCATTCCCTATTTAACTTGTCGCTCACATTTGTTCTTCAACTTGTCTTGACGATGAACCACACTCGTTGGCTCGAAAGGTGTCCCTATTTAAGTTGTCACTCAGATTTGTTCTTTGAACTTGTCTTGACGATGAACCACATTGGTTGGTTTGAAAGGCGTCCACAAATGATTTTCTATGTGATTTTGCTCAAATTATTCTCACAAACATGTTATGGATCACAAAAGTCTAAACTCTATAATTATTAATCATAATAAATTCAGTGTTTAATATATATATATAACACATTAATTTCATTAGATTAATTGTTTCTCAGAAATGGTGATGATTTAAGAAAATAACTAACTTAAAAACATAGGTCACATGTGCATGTTGGTGTCATCACTGTGCCCAAGGGAGCTTGGAGGGGTTTTGAGAAATTTTTATGGGGTCTGATGGCATCACTTGACATATTCAACATCACTTGACATATTCATCCTCATGAGCAGTTCTGCACATCTTGTTTTTGGTTCCGTGAATTTCTGATAATACCCATAAAACAAGGTTATTGTTGGGCATAACTTAATTAATTACGCTAAGTTGTCATTCCCAACAGGATATTTGATAGAACACCTTGTAATCGTTGGAGATCTACGCGATGGGATGTTGATTTTTAGTGGTCGAGAGAGGATGGTGGGAAATTTACCATTTTCCTTGATTAAAAATGAATTTAAATAGTTATTTAATTAAGGAAAAATAATTAATTGGAAGAACAGCACAAAAGTGAAATAAGTAAAGTAAAATTAAATTAAAAAGTCACTTAACCTAAAGTCAATGGAGGAGCTTCTAGAATAAAATAAAAATAAGATGTTTATAGAGGCTTGGAGATCTATCTATTAGATCCATAAAAAGGGAAGAGGAAGTCATTTGAAGACATATTGGATTTGTCTTTGTGGTGAGGTTTTGAGAACCCAGTTCTCTACTTCAACAATAGCCCCAAGATGGAAACCTTGGGTGATTCACTGAGAGGGGGCAAGCAGCCATCTCTTCCCTGGTGGATCCATTCAAGTTTACAGGTTGCACTTTATTGATTTTCAATTTTTTTTGGAGGCCAATTGCATCATTCTGGTAGATGTATTTGGGACCATCATCTCAGGCATATTCCTACTCCTATACTATTTTATTTACATATTAATAAAATAAGGCTCAGATTTTATGCATGTTTATATTGTTTATTATTCAGTTGCAGATTTTACTTCTTGTTTTTGCCATCAATTGTGTGGTTTAATTTGTGAAAATTGTTTATGTTATGGATGGCTTAAATTTCTGAAGTATTTTTGAGTTGGAATTTCAAGAAAACCCCAAATTGTACCATTTGGGACATTACAGTGGTATCAGAGTTGGTTTTCCTACCAGCTTAAGAATTTTAATTGCAGATTATTCAAGGTTTTATATTGGAGGTGGCGAAAGAAAATTATTTCCAAATGAAACAAAACTAAACTCTTCTATTAATCTAAGTTGCAATTTTGTTGCAGTAAAATATGTTTTTCTATTATTGTTTGTGGATTAAAATCATTAATCTATTTGTAGGATAATAATTGTTGCAGGGATGTCAAAAAATAAAGTATCGGTCAGGATTTATTGCAGTAAATTCTTCTATTTGTCGGATAATAATTGTTGCAAGTATGTCAAAAAAGAAATTGCTGGTCATGATTTATTGCAGTGAATTCTTCTACTAGTGGAAGTTGCGATTTTGTTGCAGTAAAAATTATTTTATTAGTCGAAGTTGCGATTTTGTTGTACTAAAATATGTTTTTCTATTATTGTTTGTGGATTAAAATTGTTAATCTATTTGGTGGATAATAATTGTTGCAGGTATGTCAAAAAAAAAATTGTTGGTTTGCATTTATTGCAGGGTCTAAATTATTCTGATGGGGGAATTCATTTTGTTGGGTTAAAATTATTTTGCTAGATCAAATTTATATTTCTCGACCAAGATTATTTTGTTGGGTCTAATCTTTCTATTGAGATTATTTTGGTGGCCCAAATTTATCTTGAAGGGCCAAAATTATTCTATTGTGGGGAATTTCTCTTAGTGGGCCAAAATGATTTGTTAGAATGAGTTTATTTGTCGGAACCCAATTTATTTGCCCATGCCTAGTTTATTTGCCAGAACCAAATTTATCTATTGGGGTTAAGTTTATTTGTTACACCCAATTTATCTTCCATATCGCACTTTATTTACTGAAGGTTTTGCAAGAGATTTCTCTCATTTGAGTTGGAGATTTTGTAGTAAATTTGAAAGCTTAAAGAGTTGGAGCATTGTGGCACAAATTTATCTTATTTGGAGTAGTGTGGAGGTTTGGGCAAATTGGAAAACTCACACTAAATTGAGATTTTCTAGGTCAACTAGAATTTTCCCAAAAACGTTTTTGGGTTTTTCTGGGTTTTATGAGAGGAGTTCATTGTTAAAATTTTAGAATTTTCCAAATAGTATTCCAGCTATAACGTTAATATTCCTTCAATAGTTCGTTTTATTGGTAAATTGGGTAATTCACACCACTTTTTGGGTTTGATCTCTACTTGGATTTAAAACAAACCATTTCTGGGTTTTATGGTTTTCGTGTGAGGAGCTCCAAGCTAAATTTTCAGAATTTTTTGAGCATTTTTAAGGGCATAAACTTCGGTTCTTCATCAGTAGTAGCAACAATATTTTCTAGGCAATGCATGCTACTAGTTTGGGCCATTTCCATCACTTGGGTTTACTTCTGGGTTTTTCATGCATGCAGTGTGGTATGGAATTCATTTTAGCATTATCCATTTTCCTCTCACACTTATGTTGCAAGTGTTTCCACTTTATCTGCAAAGTGTTTCACAAAAGTATTGCTTGCTAACTGTTTGTTAAAATTTCTGAAAGAAAGTTTTTTATTTGTTAAGTTAGTGAGAGAGTATAGTGGGTCTCCATGAGGTGTTCATATTATATTTGAACCTCTATGTAATTGTTGAGTGTGACTTGTGAGGGAATTGTTGCACTGTTATTGTTGTATTAGCATGTACTTACAAAAGCCATGGAGAAACTTACAAAACTCCTCAATAAATTGGAAAAGTTAAACAATGACCCTTATATATTTTCAAATTAATATAAATAGACATTTATAAAATTTCATATGTAATGAACATGTTCATCACTATTTTTTTTGGTAAATAGTGGGTGCATTTTTTACTAAGTCTACCTTATCATTATAACCTATTAGTCTAAAAATAATATTTTTTCAAATATTAAATAATATTTTTCAAATATTATCAATCATATTAAAAAATGCACTTGCTCTTATGCGATTATATATATATATTTATTATTATATATATATATATTTATATATATTTATATAATATAACCAGTATTTCACTAGATTAATTGTCTCTCAGAAATGGTGACGATTTAAGAAAATAACTAATTCAAAAACATGATGTTTATGTGAAAATTGAAATATGGAAATAAAAAAAACTTGTAAACTGGATTAAGCCCTTGTGATTTCTAAGGAACGCATAACTGTAAATATTTGCATATCTAACATTTCCAAGATATGGATTTCTAAGTACACAACAAGAAATAAAAAAGATCCATAACAATGATGTTGACTCTTCGAAGAGACAACCATTTCAGCACCAACAGAGAATTTTAATTGGAGCAGAGTGGGTACCCAATTAAAATGCTTATAAAATGCTTACATGGAGTAACAATGATAGTGATTGGTTGTTACAATCTTTTATTATTTTCACCAACTTTTCAAGTACATTTTTTTTATGATGGTTTTTTAAATTTTAGTTCATTTTTTTTTCTACCAACGCCCTTTCAATTCATTTAAATATATTTGAACCTGCATGAACTCGAGAAATGGAACAAGAGAACATGGTTGAATGTGAAATGAAAATTTAAATCCAGGCACAACCATGTGTTTGGATATGAAATTGAAATCAAAACCTGGGTAGATATGAAATTAAATAAAAATAAGGTAAATTGATGTGCGAACTCTCGACACTCTGTGCATGAACCGTTGAGTTGTTAGAATATTCCATTATTCATAACATTTTGTAAAACTATATAGAAGACCTCCATTATAGAGAAATGGAGGAGGTTTAGTGTCAGTTAAATAGCTATGGCAACTAGACAAATGCAAGTCCCTATATGAGCTTACAACTCGCTATACTTAGCTGTGCATGAACCGTTGAGTTGTTAGAGTATTCCATTACTCATAATATTATGTAAAATTATATAGAAGACCTCCATTATAGAGAAATGGAGGAGGTTTAGTGTCAGTTAAATAGCTATGACAACTAGACAAATGCAAGTCCCTATATGATCTTACAACTCGCTATACTTAGCTCATAGGGAAATGAAATGTTGAAAAAACAAATTCTAAGACCCCCTGTTTTGCAAAACATAGTGGGTAACTAAAGAAAAAGAAAACAAATAATGGATCCCGACAATGAGGCCTAAATAGGTACCCATGTACAAACTCTCATAAGTAGAGA